>MJUU01023338.1:58513-69728 GCA_002080025.1 Modiolus philippinarum
TATGACGGAAGAAAGCTCCCTATCGTTTTATTTTGTCATCGGATTTTTCGTTCCAGAGTTATGGGACTTTGATTATTTCAAAAAAGCTTGAAATTGCAGTTTCTGTCTACACATTACTATTCTTTTATTTTAAGACATTACTACCCCTAAACCAATATACATTTTTGAATGTTTAACATGAGATGAAATAATTGATACATATCAGAAGTCCCTTGTTATGTTTGTTCATATGGAGTTTTTTAAATTTCAAGAATCATTTAATCAGTTTGCTTTTAAGTGGGGACGGGCAAATCATGCGCTCTTGGCGCAGCTGTTAATTTTAAAAGGGGTCATATGAGTTTTTAAGGGGAACCCCTGCCCAAATTTTTATTTGAATGGGGGTCTGATATGGGCTGTAATGGATGATATTGGAGCTTTCAGTTGCCATTGACACCTAATTATAACAAGAAAACTGAAATTAAAAAAAAAAAACAACATTTTGCTAAATTTTAAATTCCAATCCAAAGTTGCTTCTAGCAGTGAACATAGCTTAAACTTTGGACCTTATTGGAAATATTGTTCATCTCTCTATGTCAGCCATGGCCCAGGTGCAGGCTCTTGAGAGCCTCTTGTTGAAATAGTAATGGTATGGGATGGCAGTCAGATCTTGCAAGCTGCACTCCTCGAAAACTATTCAACAGAATTTCATGATACTTTGTTAGAAGCTTAAAGCAAGTACATAATACGTAGATCATTATATTGGTGAAGATTTTCATTGTTCAAGTACAACTTCTCTGAAACTGTTTGACAGATTTCACCCTGTCATTGCCATATTTTCCGTATTAAGTCATACCACTAAAACAGGAAGTGTAAGCTTACCAGTAAAAATGGCCGAATTGTCCACAGAAATCAGAAATCCTGTGATTTTAGCAATACCCAGTGCATTTTCTGATAAAAAATGCTAGCTGTTGTATAAATAAACATATTTGGAGGGTGTTGCTACACACAACAGTCAGACAACAGCTAAAACAGTCGAGGTCACATATGGGCATTTTGAACACTGTGGTTGGTAACATACGATATTGATAGACCGGGCCCGATATATATGTATAAGAAGAAGGGAAACAACAGAAGTGTAAAAATTATGTACCAAAATATTTCAAAGTGGGACAACGGCAGCTTTTTATGGGAATGATAGTCTCAAACTCGGCCATGAGTTTGGTGATGAGAGCTTTCTTTAAGTACTATACTTGTAGACATTTTGACCTTGACCTTGCCCTTAGGGCAATTTTTAAAAAACTAACCTTGCCTCTAGAAGGTAGGCTTTTAGTGGTAGGGTGTTCATATTTGGTTTGTGACTTCCTTATGAGGGCTTTCTTCTGGTACCATACTTGTAGACATTTTTACCTTGACCTTGCCCTTGGAGCAATTTTTTAAAACCTTTAACTTTGTTTCTAGAATTAAGGTTCATATTTGGTATGTGACTTTCTTGTGATGAGAGCTTTCTAATGGTACAATATTTGTAGACATTTTGACCTTGACCTTGCCCTGAGGGCATTTTTTAAAAAAAACTTTAACCTTGCTTCTAGCATTGTCTAGAATTTAGTTTGTTTAGTGATTTGGTATACGACTTTTTTCTGTTGAGAGCTTTCTGATGGTACCTTTATAAAACTTTCAAATATTGTGCATTGATGTTACTCTAACCCCCGACGAGCTATGTTGTCTTCTGGCAACTCTTGTTTTTTACCTATTTCCCAAAGGCCAATCACGCTTCCCCGTTTTAACCCCATCGAGACCCGCTAATTTCCTTTAATTGTTCCAGTGACGATCTTTACATTTTCAGAGGGAATGCATCAGTGTACATGTTGGACAGGCTGGTGTCCAGATGGGTAATGCCTGCTGGGAATTGTACTGTTTGGAACATGGTATCCAACCTGATGGTCAGATGCCTTCAGATAAGACTATTGGAGGTGGAGACGACTCCTTCAACACATTCTTCAGCGAGACTGGAGCTGGCAAACATGTACCCAGGGCTGTCTTTGTTGATCTGGAACCAACTGTTGTTGGTTAGTCATCTAGAAATTTCATTATCAAAACACTTTGTCCAATGAATGCAGAAGTAAACACAGAAAAAAAAAAATCATGAAATGATATGGAGTGAATGCATGAGTCTCAACAAATATATGGAAGAACTAAGCAATGGAACAACACTTTTATTGGTCATCTTAGTCACTATGTAGCCTAAAACATGGCAATAAAGAGAAAACACAAATTGAGACAAGATGAAGATAAAACAAAGATACCAATTCAGGAGAACACAAAACATAAAGCACTTTGTTAACCTCCACAAAAAACTGCAGATATCTGCAGGTTGTTCAGAATGGTAAGCATGATATGCTTCATTTTTGGCACCTGTAATGTGGACAATCAAAAGTCTGATATTAGTTATATTTTATAAATGTGCTAGATAAAAAAATCAAAATCAAAAAAGATTTAAGCAAGTTACATGGTAACAATTTTAGAAAAATATCAGTAAAAAATTGGCGATCTGGAAAGAATTTTTATTATTTGGCAGTCTGATGATTAAGGACATGGCCATCAATCTGTCAGACAACCCTTTGGTCAATCACTTCAAACTTGTAGAAGTATTGGAAATTAATTTCTCATAACTAGCTCACCTGACCCAAAGGGTCAGTGTGAGCTATTGCCATCACTTGGCGTCTGTCGTCAGTCTGTCCATCCTTCTGTCTCTCCTTCTGTCGTCCGTTAACTTTTCACATTTTCATCTTCTCTGAAACCACTGAAGCAAATTCAACCAAGCTTAACAGGAATGATGTATGGAAGGTACTTCACAAAGATTGCTCATTTCGTTCTGATCAGATGAAAACATGGCCGCCAGCACGGAACTTGGGTAATAAACATTGGACCCCATGGGAAAAATCACATTTCATCTTGTGAAGCAAATTCAGCCAATTTTTACCTAAATGATGTACAAAAGGTCCTAAACAAAGATTAAAGCTCATTTCGTTCCGATCCAACAAAAAACATGGCTGCTAGCACTTAACATGGTTTAACATTGGAGCTTCTGGGAAAATCACATTTTCATCTTCTGCTCTGAAGCGGCTGAAGCAAATTCAACAAAACTTTACAGGAATGATGTATGGAAAGTTCTTTACAAAGATTGCTCATTTCTTTCCGATCAGATAAAAAACATGGCCGCCAGTGCAGAACTAAGGTTTAACATTGGACCCTATGGGAAAAAATCACATTTTCATCTTCTGTTAAAAGTTCAACCAAACTTTACAGGAATAATGTACTAAAGGTCCTTAACAGAGATTTTTCATTTCCTTCTGATCCCACAAAAACATGGCCGCCAGCACGAAACATGGTTTAACATTGGACCCTTTTAAAAAAATCACATTTTCATCTTCTCCTCTGAAACCACTGAAGCAAATTCAACCAAACTTTACAGGAATGATATTTGGAAGGTCCTTTACAAAGATTGCTCATTTCATTCTGATTCGATAAAAAATATGGCCGCCAGCGGGAAATTAAGGTTTTACATTGGACCCTATGGAAAAACTCACATTTTCCTCTTCTGCTCTGAAACAGCTGAAGCAAATTCGACCAAACTTTACAGGAATGATGTACTAAAGGTCCTTAACAATTCGTTCCGATGCGACAAAAAACATGGCTGTCAGCACGGAACATGGTTTAACATTTGGTACTATGGAAAAATCACATTTCCATCTTCTCCTCTGAAACCACTGAATTAAATTAAACCAAACTTTACAGGAATGATGTACTGAAGGTCTTCAACAAAGATTGCTAATGTCATTTCAATCTGACAAAAAACGTGGCTGCCAGCACGGAACTTGGGTTTAACATTGGAGACTATGGGAAAAGTCACATTTTAATCTTCTCCTCTGAAACTGCTGAATCAAATTCAACCAAACTTTACTGCAATGATGTACGGAAGGTGCTTTACAAAATTTGCTAATTTCAGTTTGATCCAACAAAAAACATGACCGCCAGTGCAGAACATAGTTTAACCACGTAGCCCGGTATGTGAAAACCATACTTTTCATTATCTTCTCTGATACTATTCAAGAAAATTTAATGAAACTGTATCGGAATGATGTATAGAAGGTCCTTTGGAAAGATTACTCATTTCAATAGGATCAGACAAAAAACACTTGTGCCAATAGAGAACATAGCTTAATATTAGACCTCATCAGTAAAATACATGGAAATGGAGATGTTGTCTGCTTCACGTTTACCCCATTTCCTTTCTTTTTTCATATCTTTTTTGGTCATGCATGACATAGAAGCATTTCGTCAGAGGAGTGATACAGGCTCAGTCTCTGAGCCTCTAGTTCGTATATATTTCCAAGTTTGGACATTTCCAGAACTGATTCTTTGTACACCCATGGTAACATTAATGTGAATACTTACTGGTATGCTACATTTGAAATAGCCATGTGTAAATTATGATTTATATAGATTCAGTATTAAAGATAATCCTAACTGTGTTTGTGGTGCAAATTGTGAAAATGCTTATCACTACTTTCTAGAATGTTCGCTTTATAACAATATCCGACAAAACTTGTTTCTAATAATAAGAATATATGGAAATATTGACCTTGATATGATTCTTTTTGGAAATGCAAATCTTACCTTTGATCAAAATGCTGATATTTTTAGAGCAGTCCAATGTTATATTTACAATAGTCATAGATTTGATTGATTGTTGCAGATTCTTCTTATCCTTTCCTTCCTATTTTCCTTCTCTTTTTTATTTTATTCAACCAATATTGTTATTGTTATCATTTGATATCATTAAATTAATCATATCAAAAAATTTTGTACTGACATTGTGAAAATATTTTAAGTGAGAATTATGTTTTGTGTACATGATATTTAACTATTACCTTTTGTTACTTTTCTATTCTTATCAACATTTCTTAATGTATATTGTATCTATATTGCTGCTATATTGTATAATATTTGTTATGTTGTAAATTGTAGGAAGAGGGCTTTAAATAATGTTGTTATAACTTGTGCCCGATCCCTTTGCTTTATTGGCAATAAAATATGTTTAATTCAGTAATAATTCAGCCATGTGTGAATGGAGTTTAGAAAAGTTTGAGTTCCCTTTCTTTGTATTTAAATTAGAATATTTAAACAGCTAAGCTAATCATAAAAATGTGTTTTCTTTTAGATGAAATAAGAACTGGAACATACAGACAGCTATTTCACCCCGAACAACTTGTTACTGGCAAGGAAGACGCTGCAAACAACTATGCCAGAGGTCACTACACAATTGGTAAAGAAATCGTAGATCTGGTATTGGACCGTATCCGTAAATTGGCTGATCAATGTACAGGTCTCCAAGGTTTCCTCATCTTCCACAGCTTTGGTGGTGGTACCGGATCTGGATTCACATCTCTACTCATGGAACGTCTCAGTGTTGACTACGGAAAGAAATCCAAACTGGAGTTTGCCATCTATCCAGCTCCACAAGTATCCACTGCTGTTGTCGAGCCATACAACTCCATCTTGACAACACACACAACTCTTGAACACTCAGACTGTGCTTTCATGGTTGACAATGAGGCCATTTATGACATCTGCAGACGTAACTTGGATATAGAGAGACCAACATACACAAACTTGAATCGTTTGATTGGTCAGATTGTCAGTTCCATCACAGCCTCACTGAGATTTGACGGAGCTTTAAATGTCGATCTCACTGAATTCCAGACCAACTTGGTACCATACCCACGTATTCACTTCCCATTGGCTACTTATGCACCTGTCATCTCTGCAGAAAAAGCCTACCATGAACAATTGTCTGTCGGTGAAATTACCAACGCTTGTTTTGAACCAGCCAACCAGATGGTAAAATGTGACCCACGTCATGGAAAATATATGGCCTGCTGCATGTTGTACAGAGGAGATGTTGTACCCAAGGACGTCAATGCTGCTATTGCAACAATTAAAACCAAGAGAACCATCCAGTTTGTTGACTGGTGTCCAACTGGTTTCAAAGTCGGTATCAACTACCAACCACCAACAGTGGTACCAGGTGGTGACTTGGCCAAAGTACAACGTGCTGTCTGCATGTTGAGTAACACAACTGCCATTGCTGAGGCCTGGGCTCGTCTTGACCATAAATTTGATTTGATGTATGCCAAGCGTGCTTTTGTACACTGGTATGTTGGAGAAGGTATGGAAGAAGGAGAATTTTCTGAGGCAAGAGAAGATCTTGCAGCTCTGGAGAAGGATTACGAAGAAGTTGGTGTAGATTCCGTAGATGCAGAAGGTGAAGAAGAGGGTGAAGAATACTAAGGTTTTCCCTGGACGATCCCAAACAAAACACTAACTAGAATGCGAATCATATAATAAATGATCTTTGTTCAATAGTAGTGCTTCTACCTCAGAAACTTGGTATTTTGATAAACATATTTATTTAAGTCAATATTTATTCCTACCAGACAATTAACAAATTCTGAATCAGAATTTGTATATTTGTAAAAGAATTTATCTAAAGAAATGTTTTCTAAGTAAACATGTTTGAACATCCATATTGTAACACACTATAGACAGGCCCTTATCAAACTAATTATCAATTGAGGCTAGGGTTCAGTTTGTTGCTAGCTGCTTTTAGTGGGAGAATGTCTGCTTTCATATTGTATTACAACTCTAGTTGCTTCTTCACATCCAGCCTATAGCTGAAACAGTTAAAAGGTATTGCAAACTGGTTGAAAAGCTTGTACAAAGTTTTTGCATCTGAAAGAGAGTATCGTTGTCATTACTTGTTTCTTATTACAATATTATATGGAGTTCATACTTCACGAAGGTAAATGTTGCAACTATAAAGATTGATTTTAAGGACCCAGAAAAAAATATCAACAACTTGATAAAATGACACATAGAAATAGGTCATCTAAGAATAATGGTAGCAAATCCACTGTTACAGCATTCAAGTCTTGAAAGCTCATTAGCATCCGATTATCCTACAGTAATATTCTTCTTGTAGGTCAAGTGAAAGTTCTTACACGACACAGGTGCCCTGAACTGTTGGTCCAACCATCTGTTTGTAAACAATTTTATATGGCAAAAGTTTCTTTGGTTGAAACAGTGAGAATGATTTGCTTGGAAATGATGATTTGTGTTGCGGATAAAAATTTAGGTTATTTTATTTATCCTCTGGTTTCTTTTATTTTTGTGTAAACTTGAGACGTGGGAATGTTGATTCTTGTGGCAGAGACGGCGACAGCAGCATTCATAAATGTTATTTTGTCATCTGTTTTACCTCAACCACTCATGGTAGCCCATTGAGATTTGAGATTTGATTGCATTTGCATCAGTACATATAAGTTTCAGGAGCGTTTTATGTCTGTGGTCCTGTAGTGATGCTCCAACGACTGAAATTTTGCACTGTTAATGTTGTAATGGTTTTTGATATAGATCAATCTGGAGATTCATAGTATACATGGGTCATATCCTGTGTCCACACTTGATTAATCAGGAGTGAAATTTTCATTGAACATTTCTTTTCAGGCATTTGGAATAATTTTATATTTAGTCCGAAGCTTGGAAATGATGAGTTTATTGTCTCGCCCACAACGAAAGTCGCGGAAAGCGAGACATAGGCGTGCAAAGTATGAAATCAGTGTTAACTTTAACTAAATACAGGATATTTTGAAAAACCTTTGATGTAGGAACATCATATTTGGTCCAGTGGTAGTACTAATCAAGTGCTACCTGATGGACATAACATCATGTGACCTTGAACTCAATTTCACGGTCTAGTGACCATGTTAAGTTTTTCTGCTTAAGTCCAATTCTCAATAACTAAGTGGTAGGCTGATAATATTTGGTATGTAGGTTGGTCTATGGTAGTACATGTCAGTCTGGCAGGTGACATTTGTCCTTGACCTCAATTTCATGGTCTAGTGGCCACGTTAAGTTTTTCTGCTTAAGTCCATTTCTCAATAACTAGAAGTGGTAGGTTGATAATATTTGGTATGTAGGTTGGTCTGGTAGTACATGTGTGGCAAGTAACTTTTCTCCTTGACCTCAATTTCACAGTCTAGTGAGCATGTTCACTTTACTGATTAGTTCACTTAGATTTCACATCGAGGCCAGCAGGGACGGGCGAGACATCTTTTAGGGTCTTCACTTGTTATGTTAGAGATGTTTGTTGGATGACTGATTCCTGTCTGATGATTCTTTGATTTCCATAAACCAAATGTTTGTCATATCTTGGCTTGTATCAGTAGGAATTACTTTATCCAATTGGTAGACTGAAGTTTGAAAAGATGAGTGGTATCATGTTGGTGTTACATTTATTCACATCTTTGAAGGGCTACCACTTTCTTGGCTGGTATTTTTTTGTTGGCAATACTTAAATAATTGTTATTTTGGGTCCCTTCAATGCTAGTTCATATCACATTACCATTCTGAATTTTATATTACGCTACCCTTGTCTATCAGTCTGTACACTCTAGAAAAGTATATCGTGACAACATGCATCTTCAATCAATGTCTTTTTGTAGTGTTTTTTTCTCACTTTTTTGTGACTGGGTCTGGGTCCCTTTAATCTGGAAAAAATTTCAGTTGTATTTGGGAGAATAGAAAATAAGCATTATCTAAGTTTTACAATGCATTTCTTTATATCTACAACCAATTAATGAAATTACACCATTAAAGACGGTATTCTAAACTTTGTTTACATTGTTAAACATTGTAAAAAGACCAATTTCAAACACTTTCGTGGAATTTATTTAACTATTCACAGTGCTAGATTCAGAAAATTTGTCATGTTTTTTAGCTTGCCAGGACGAATGTCCGGAGAGCTATTGTCATACCCCCGGTGTCGGCGGCAGCAAAAACTTAAACCTTGCTTATGGAATGGAGACCTTAATTGCTAGAATGTTGATATTTGGTATGCGACTTCCCTGTGATGAGAGCTTTCTTCTGGTACCATCCTTGTAGACATTTTGACCTTGACGTTGCCCTGAGGGCGATTTTTAGCTCGCCGGGACAAATGTCCGGAGAGCTATTGTCATACCCCTGGCGTCGGCGTTGTCAGCGTCGGCGTCAGCAAAACTTGTGGAATTAGACCTGAAGAGCTAGGATGTTGATATTTGGTATGTGACTTCCTTGTGATGAGAGCTTTCTTCTGGCACCATATTTGTAGACATTTTGACCTTGACCTTGCCCTGAGGGCAATTTTTGAAAAACTTTAACCTTGCCTCTAGAAGGTAGGCTTTTAGTGGTAGGGTGTTTATATTTGGTATGTAACTTCCTTATAATGAGAGCTTTCTAGTGGTACCATATTTGTAGACATTTTGACCTTGACCTTGCCCTGGAGGCAATTTTTGAAAAACTTTAACCCTGCTTCTAGAAGGTAGGCTTTTAGTGGTAGGGTGTTCATATTTGATATGTAACTTCCTGATGACGAGAGCTTTCTTCTGGCACCATATTTGTAGACATTTTGACCTTGACCTTGCCCTGAGGGCAATTTTTTAAAAACTTTAACTTTGCTTCTTGAATTAAGATTGTAAGTGGTAGGGTGTTCATATTTGGTATGTGACGTTCTTTTGATGAGAGCTTTCTTATGGTACCGTAGTTGTTGACATTTTGACCTTGATGTTGCCCTTAGGGCAATTTTTTAAAAAACCTTAAACTTGCTTCTAGAATTAAGTTGTTTAGTGATAGGTAGTTTATATTTGATATGTGACTTTCTTGTGAAGAGAGCTTTCTATTACTTTCAAATTTATTGTGCATTGAGGTTACTGGAATCCCCGGCGAGCTATGTTGTCTTCTGACAACTCGTGTTAAAAAGGTAGAAGGTAGGCTTTTAGTGGTAGGGTGTTCATATTCCTTATGATGAGAGCTTTCTAGCGGTACTATATTTGTAGATATTTTGACCTTAGGGCAATTTTTAAAAACTTTTACTTTGCGTCTAGAAGGTAGGCTTTTAGTGGTAGGGTGTTCATATTTGGTATGTTTGGTATGTTACTTAATTAGTGTGAGAGCTTTCTGCTGGTACCATATTTGTAGACATTCTGACCTTGACGTTGCCTTGAGGGCAATTTAAAAAAAATGACTTTGCTTCTAGAAGGTAGACATTTAGTGGTAGGATGTTCATATTTGGTATGTGACTTTGTTATGAGTATAGCATTCTGGCAGCACCATATTACTGTGAAAGTACTATTGTTTGTGGGGTTCCAATTTTTGTTGATTTTGTGGTTCGCTAAAACTATGAAATTAAGTTCCAAACAAAATGAATATTTCCCCTTGAGCTTTAATGTACAAAATTTGCAACCACGAATTTAAGTACCCACGAAACAGTGATATTTATGAAAACCACGAAAATTGGTGATCATGAATAAAAGTACTTCCACAGTATTGGACATTTTGACCTTGACCTTGCCCTGGGGGCCTTTTTTAAAAACTTGACCTTGCTTCTTGCTTTTAGTGATAGGGTGTTTGTATTTGGTATGTGACTTCAGTATGAAGAGTGCTTTCTGGCAGTACCATAGTTGGAGACATTTTGACCTTGACATTGTCCTGATGGCAATTTAAAAAAATCTTGAGCCCTGCTTATAGAACTTATTCTTTTTGTGGAAGGGAGTTCCTATTTGGCCTGTGACTTCCTTTTAAAATTTTAAAACATTGCAATTACAATAAAGGCCAAGTGAGCTTTTGCCATCACTTTGCATCCGTCCGTCGTCCGTCCTCCGTCCTTCCGTCCGTCAACAATTTCAAAAATCTTCTCCTCTGAAACTGCTGGGCCAATTGTACCCAAACTTGGCCTGAATCATCACCAGGGTATGCAGTTTCAAAATTGTGTTCGATTAGTCGGAGGATCAAACAACATGGCTGCTGTTACTAAAAATAGAACATAGGGGTAAATTGCTGTATTTTGCAAATAACTCGAAAACCGTTACAGATATAAAAAATCTGAAATTAAAAAAGAATGATCAGCATGGCAAGATCTACCCGCCCTGCAATTTTGAAGAAAATATGAAACCCGTCTTGGAGTTATTGCCCTTTTTCCGTAAAAATTTTCTCAATTTTAATTTATTTTATTTTTTATTTGAAAAACTAACAGATAGAGGTCAACTTTAAATTGCAAAAATGTTCAGCATATCAAGATCTACCCACCCTGAAATTTTGAAGAAAATCCATAAACCCTTGTAGGAGTTATTGCCCTTTTTCA
>MJUU01023338.1:157404-169044 GCA_002080025.1 Modiolus philippinarum
ATCACTTCATTAAAAAAATTATTTCTTCCATAATTTAGAGCAAAAACAGTGTTTTTGTGCAAATTTCTGCAATTTTTTGCAAAAATTCTTTGTTAATCTTTACCATATTTGATGTTATAATGATTTGCCTATATAAACATATTGTGTATATTACTGGGACTATTGTGGTGAAACTCTATGAATTCTGTTGACATGTATGTTGAAGTAAATCATCAGCTTTATAGACCAAACTTCCATCAGAGCATCTTAAATATGATTATCTTGACATGATGAGTGACTCCAGATTAATTATACAATTTTGTATGCTATGAATTGAATTTAAATTTGTACAGAATATGGCAGCCCACTTGGCACCGCCCCATGGTGACNATTATTTCTTACATAATTTAGAGCAAAAACAGTGTTTTTGTGCAAATTTCTGCAATTTTTTGCAAAAATTCTTTGTTAATCTTTACCATATTTGATGTTATAATGATTTGCCTATATAAACATATTGTGTATATTACTGGGACTTTCGTGGTGAAACTCTATGAATTCTGTTGACATGTATGTTGAAGTAGATCATCAGCTTTATAGTATAAGCCTGTAATGAGCAGTTGATGAAATTAACATGAAATGACATTAACATAAATGGATTTGAATGGAACTTGGCATTTATGATGCTTTTGAGGTGCTGACTATAATATATATATGTATTGTGACTTTTATGCCTAAATGTCATCCAACATGGCCATCTGCAGGGAACTTAATTTATTACTCGACTGTATGGAAAGAGCATACAAAGAATTTTTATCTTTAATCTTTTATCATTAATGTATCTTAGATGGTCCCCTTCAAAACAGATGTCTTTCAAGTCTGCACCTTATGCAAATTGGCTACCAATGGGAAACAAAGTTAAATATAGGAGTACATTCAAAGATCTTCTTCTTTAAAACCATTTGGCCAGTTGGAAATAAACTTTGGCACAATACTTAATTTTCTTTAAAATTGTGTCCTGCAGATCCACCCCTTATCCAAGATGGCATGCAATAGGGAAAATAGTTTAATTAAAGTTGGATCATATAATATATTTAGTTACATAGTTTGAAAATGAGACCCTTTAACATATAAGTTGATTTGAAGTTATGTATTGGCCATGGTCCAGGTGAGCGATACAGGCTCTTGAGAGCCTCTTGTTTGTGATTTAGTAATAGGGGGTACATAGTTTGTCCACGCAAGTCCTACTACAGTTTTTATGCTAGGAAGTTTTTATTTTGCAGATAATTTGTACTTATATTGAAGATGTGCATGTGGGAAGGATTTTGATTTTGATGCATTTTTAGAAAAAATACACACTGTTGAACTTAGTCATTTATTTGGTGAATTATTAATAGAGGGTACCCAGATTGTTTTGATGCTAGGAAGCTTTTATTTTGCAGTTTATTTGTACCTATATTGAAGATGTGCATGTGGTATGTATTTTGATTTCAGTTCATTTTTTTTAAAAATATACACTGTTCAACTTATAATTTTTTGGTGATTTAGTAATAGAGGGTACATAGTTAATCTGTGCAACCTAGAATAACATGTGTTGTTGTAGAGCATTTTTAAGCAACTGACCAGGTCAACTTTTGCCCGTCTTTAAGTGAAGGACGACAGTTTTGTTGTAGATATAATGGTTGATGCACCATACAATGAAACTTAAACTGATGACAAGTTGTCAACATGCATACCTATCCATCTGTTCCTGATGCTATATGGTTGTCTCTTATGGTCATTTAGCATGCATGATTTTGCTCAGAATCCCCACCCCCCTGGTAAACAAGGGGCATCAATTTGATTTACCTGGCTTATGGAAGAGGTGCACATTATAATTTTTTGGAGAAGTCTTATTTTTATTTTCGGAAAAGGGTACAAATATTTTCGGAAACGTCCACAATTTTCGGAAATGTCCTTCTCCGACGAAATATATGCATAATTCTTGACAAAACAGGAAGACTGCATCTTAGTTTAGGGTTCATTGATTTGTTGCCTCACCCTTATCAGAATTAGTAGCAAAAGAGCCATGTTTGGTGGTATAATCTATTTTGATGCAGATCTTTATTTTTATTTGTAATAAGAAAATTTTGCCTTTCTGGGATGTGTGAACAATAAAATTAAACATGGCATTTATTGTAAACGTTTAAGTCCTCACCCTATCCAAAATGGCGGTTAGTGGAGAGCATAGTTTAACATTGGACCCTTCGGGACAAATTACTTCAAGATCTTCTCCTCTGAGTCTGAAACTACTTGGTCTGCTCAGAAGCAATCTTAGTTACAATGGTCCTTTGTTACACTTCAAAAAAGGTGTCCAGTTTGTCCAAGCTTTCAATAAATCATTCATAGGTCTTTTCCTATATGACTACTGGGCAAATCAAGACCAAAGAAGCTGCCTAGCAGATCCTTGATCATCTCTAAGATTGGCTGCCTGCCACGAATGTGTGTTAGGGAAAAGAAATGTATTGGGAGATCTTCTCCTGAAATTAAAAGTCAAATTAGAATTGTACATAGTCACAATGCTTCTCACATACATGTGATAAGGTCAGGATGCCAATGCAGGAGATCTCCCTCCAAAAACCAGGAGATTGAGGGGTCAATGAGGGAGATTTTTTTCAGGTCGATTTTAGCGGACGATTTTTACTCTTCGATGGTTCTAATAGTGTGTTATGCGAGTACATCAAACATGAACCATATTTTTATGATTCACTAGGGTTATTAGTCAACTGCTTATCAAATGCAATAGCAATTCTCAATGGAGAAGGTATAGTCTGAACCCTTCTCCTTCCCTTTGGCTTTAACTAGCTAATTCAGGGTTGATATGAATTAAGTTCATATTACATTTAATGTAACAATCTTAATTAGAGTAGTTTTGAAATAAAAATAAATATTGGGATTATTTTATATAAATGTTTTTAATATTATTTCATTGAGTATACTAATATTTTTAAATTTGCAAATATTTGAACAATATATAGTAAAATCCAATAAAAATTCTTAAAAGTGATGTAACTTTTCATTTCTGAAGAATTGATAGATGATTTTAAGTAAAGGTAACACCGGAAAGTTATTTAAATTCACGGTGACTTCGGTATTTAGTTATTTGGTCTATGTTTTACACACTATAAGGGGAAATAACTCTGGTCATCAATTGCCCAATTGAACCATCCAAAGTTTTGACCTGGTTTATCCGTTTTACTTCTTGAAATTGTGACTACCAGGGCATATAACATTAAACAATCAGATTATTGTTTAATATATGTGTATTACATGTCCTAAATTCCTTAACTGGGCTTTCACATGCCACAACATGGTGACTCGTAAAACAAAATGACGATAATTAAATCATGGCCATGTTGCTGGAGGCTATAAATGACACCTGTGATTATTTAAAACAACAAAATATCATTAATTACCTTTAAATTCAATGAGAAATCAACCAAGCGCAACTGATTGACAGGCACTATAGGGTACACAACTGTATACTTTTAACATTATTTTCAACAACTGAAATACGTGAGTTTTACAGCCAAATCCGTGAGGACAAATTTCAGGTCTTAAAAACGGGAGACTCCCGCAGGATCCGGGAGCTATCACATGTATGTTCTCAGATGGTCCCCATGAAAAACGATGTCCAGCAGGTGTGCACATATCAAAGATGGCTGTCAGTAGGGAACATAGTTTAACATTGAAGCAGGAAACACATGATTCACAGATCTCTGTTACTGCAGTTGGTGGTACAGTTCGAAAATTGTATGCAGCAAATCGGCACTCCATTCTGTCATAATGATCCTTTGAATGGTCCCCTTAAAAGAGAGATATCAAGTAGATTTACATTCCATCCAATATGGCCAATAGCGTGGAACATAGTTTATCATGGGACCCTATAGAAAAAACATCCAGAGATCTTTTTTAAGATACAGTCTCTTGAGGAACTCTTGGAACTCTTCATTTAGTTAACTTTTTAAGCATCGAAAAGATTAAAATGTCAAAAACCTGGTTTTCTGTTTATAAACTTGCCTAGCTATTGTAAGGATGAACATTTGCAAGCACTTGTTTTGGTGTCTGTCCTTCATAAAATCTTATGCCGCATTCAGACGTACATAAAATGCGCATCGAATACGTATCGAAAACGTTTTCAATGCGCATTCAATACGTATTACGTGTGAACGCAACGTTACAGATACGTTTTGAATAAACCAAAAACTAATACGCATTAGTTTAATACGCATCGAATGCGAATAAATTTGTAGTACGTGTGAACGCAGCATTAGTACCTTGTGATTGCTTTCAGTTTTGAAAAGACCCCCCCCTTTTTTGCAATTGAAATTTTTGAGATGGATCTTTGGATAATGGTATGTAAAGTATTGGGGGCCTCTGGTTAGAATATATTCTAGATTTATGATTGATATAATGTGTTTGGTTAACTCAAACAGATGCAGTTCCTCTTATAATAAACTATAACTTCCCAAATATTTCAAACCAAAACAAAATGTCATAAAGTTCCTAATCATGTTACAAAAATAAACATTTTTACTTCCTCACTTGTGATTAATCATAAGCTAGTTAATTCACAAATGACCTTAATTAACCCAGCATCTTCAGCAGAGTTATAGAAGATGTGTAATATGGTTCATTTGTTAAAGTGGGTATCAGATTTCGTTATCTTCATCAACACAGGCAAGGCTTTCTGTAATGGTGTAAAGTGCTCTCTCTGGGGAAGGAACAAATTCTCACCCACAATTCTTTCAATTGAAATATTTTTGAAAGTGAAAGTTGATAAGTAGAAGGTAAGTGTCATTTTGTGTCAGATTTTACATTTTTTTAACAGGGTCTTTTTTGCTGAATTCTTCTAAGATAAGATATTGATGAGAAAACCTTACACAAGGATATGTAAACACATTGAAGTATTGACGTGTTTTTTGCAGGAGGAAAACGATATATTTGGAATAAGGAAGGCAAATGTCTTTCTGTGTGTTCTAATGGTATTGGGAGATTTGGGAGGGGGAGGGGTGGCATCAGGGTTAGTGGGAGGAGGGATGCATAGTAGCTATTGATTATAGGGGGGATAAATGTAAGATCTGAATGTTTGAATTATACAAAGGCTGTACTACTATACAGGATGTATCTTCCACCCCCAGCTTCTTCATGATAATAAACTACATCACTTAAATTCACATAGACAATGTAGCCTCTGTACTTGATCAGAACCAGGAAATACATGTTGATGCCAATATTTTTACACTTTCATTTAAATGATTTTGGAGATAGTAAAACTGCATTGATTGACATGTATAGTATCTTGTTTTCACCAATTACAGAATCCAACAGAATTTTAGTATATATACCATTTACTGCTATAAAACTGCCATTTGGGAGTAATAATGTTGATTCTGTATTGGGCAAAATTCATACAGTGTTAAATACGGAGTGGTGGTGTGGGCACCAAAGGGGGTGCACAGCTGTGTTCCTTTTCCATTGAAACATGAATTTCTTCCTTATTAGTTGGTCTTTTTCATGCATATTGAGGTCAGTAGGCATGGTAGGTCAAATTTCAAGTTCACATGTACTAATCAGAGACAGAATATTTTAGTTGAAAATTTGTTTCTGGAATATATTTATGAATAATTTGAATTGATGCTCCAGTTGATTCTTAATTCAGTCAGAATCAAAGGGCATATTTATTTGAATGATACTGACCTATTTATACAACCTTGAAGGTCTTTGACTATTGACATTTTGGACTAAGAATATGGTATAATGTTACTCATTGGCATACTAGTACACCAAGAGCCAAGTCCCACCCATGATCCAATGAAATGTTTTACAGACTTTGGAACTTTAAGTCATTTTTTCTTAACATTTTCAACCAAGGGTGCCTATTTTGTGAAATCAACTCCTCCTTCAGTTTTTATCTCTGACCTTTGAAACTAACTTAGGTCATTTTTTATCAATATTTTTAACAAATTCTATACACAGGAAACCTATAAACAACACTTTATGGCTAAAAGCACCAAAACGAAACCCGGCCATTCGAGTGTTTGACCCATTTTTTTCTCTTTTGAGAAAGGGTTTTGATATTTGGCATGTGGATATGTCACCTCAAGACAGCTTGTTGCATAGCATGGTTGGTGACCCTTGACATTGACCTTTCACCTGAAGGTCATATTCTTGCTATTTCAGTGATAAAGTCATGTCTGGACTACAACTTTTCTCCCTTTTGAGATAAGCTTTTGATATTTGGCATGTTGATAGATCACATCAAGATGATGTGTAACCTACCATGGTTGGTGACCTATTACCTTGACTGTTGACCTCAGGGTCACAGTTGTGCAATTTAAATGACAAAAACGTATTCAAGCTTAAGGTAGGCTTTTTGATATTTGGCATGTTGATGGATGACTTCATGTGACATGTCGTATGCCATAGTTAGTGACTCTTGAACTTGACCTTGACCTTTGACTTAAAGGTCACATTCTTGAAGTGAGCTAGGGACACTTGTTTGTTGGGCAACATATGACAGTGATTGTAAGAGCACTTTGCCAGTTTAATTAATGTTTGTTGACAATCCCGCATCCAAGGCCAGAAAAACATGGATGTTACGCTCAACATCTAGCAATGAATTTCGCTCACACCAGTGCTAGGGCCGTCTTAAGCTTACTATGAGGTATGAGCAAAGCCTCTTGTTGAAGGCCTCATAGTGACTTCCAGATGAAGAACAACAATAAAAGTGTTGTTCCAGTTGGTTCTACCATGTATTTGTGGAGACTTTGTCTCCTTTGCATTCATTATTTATCAGTGTTTATTATCTCGCCCGCGACGAAAGGCGCGGAAAGCGAGACATATGCGTTCAAAGTATGACGGTGACGGCGTAAACTTTCATGTTTTTGTGATTAGGTCACTTTCTCAGTAACTATAAGTGGTAGGTCAATGATATTTGGTATATAGGTTGGTCTTGAGCAGTACATGACAGTCTGCTATATGGCTTTTGTCTGTGACCTCAATTTCACGGTCCAATGAACATGTTAAGTTTTTGTGCTTAGTTTAGTTTCTCAGTAATTATAAGTGGTAGGTCATTGATATATGGTATGTAGGTTGGTCTTAGGTAGAACATGTCAGTCTGTCATATGGCTTTTGTCCTTGACCTCAATTTCACGGTCTAGTGAGCATGTTAAGTTTTTGTGATTAGGTCATTTTCTCTGTAACTATAAGTGATAGGTCAATGATATATGATTTATAGGTTGGTCTTGAGTAGTACATGACAGTCTACTATATGGCTTTTGTCTTTGACCTCAATTTCACGGTCCAGTGAACATGTTAAATTTTTGTGCTTAGTTTAGTTTCTCAATAACTGTAAGTGGTAGGTCAATGATATATGGTGTGTAGGTTGGTCTTAGGTAGTACATGACAGTCTGTCATATGGCTCTTCTCCTTGACCTCAATTTGACGGTCTAGTGAGCATGTTTAGTTTTTGTAATTAGGTCATTTACTCAGTAACTATAAGTGATAGGTCAATGATATTTGGCATGTAGATTGGTCTTGAGAAGTATATGACAGTCTGCTATATGGCTTTTGTCTATGACCTCAATCTCACGGTCCAATGAACATGTTAACTTTTTGTTTTATTTTAGTTTCTCAGTAACTTATAAGTGGTAGGTCAATGATATATAATAGGGTAGGTTGGTCTTGGGTAGTACATGACAGTCTGTCACATGGCTTTTGTCCTTGACCTCAATTTCACGGTCCAGTGATCATGTTTAGTTTTTGTAATTAGGTCATTTACTCAGTAACTATAAGTGATAGGTCAATGATATTTGGTATGTAGATTGGTCTTGAGAAGTATATGACAGTCTGCTATATGGCTTTTGTCTATGGCCTCAATCTCATGGTCCAATGAATATGTTAACTTTTTGTTTTTATTTTAGTTTCTCAGTAACTTATAAGTGGTAGGTCAATGATATATGGTATATAGGTTGGTCTTGGGTAGTTTCCTAGTATCTATTAATGTAAGGTCAATGATATTTGGTATGGGGGTTTATCTTAGATGGAAGATGACAGCCTGCTATTTTGTTTTAGACCTTGACCTCATTTTCACAGTCTAGTGAACATGTTTGATTTCTCAGTATCTATCAGTAGGTTACTGATATTTGGCATTTTGGTTTTGGGTGATACATGGCAGTCTTCTGTATTGCTTTTGTCATTTAATCTAATTTCACAGTCTACCGAACGTGTTAAGTTTTCTAATTTAGTCAGTTTGAGTTTTCACATCAGTTTTGCGACCAAGTAGGGACAGGCAAGACATCAATTTGGGTCCACACTTGTTATTACTCAATATTTAATGAAGAATCTTCAACAAGGCAAAGTGTTCTTACAATCACTGTCATCTGTTGCCTGACAAACAAAAAGACTAACAGAGGACAATCACAACATAAACAACAACAGGGAACTCATCAAGTAAAAAGCAAGAGAACTTGGCATAATGGAATAATGAGAGGTGGTCACTATAAACAGCTAGGTAGTCAGAATATAACATTTAGAAATTGCAAAAAAAATGCCAAAATTGATAATTACAAATTACAAATTACAAATTCTTTATTGACACAAACTCATAAATACATGGTTATGGTCCAATGATTATGACAATACATAAACAATATGAAGAAGTAACTTATTGATGACATATGATATGAGAATAATACAATATTACAGTATCATAATTATAATAATTCTTTCCTTATTTCAAGGCATTCTATTATATTCAGAAATCTGTTTTAGGTAGTGTTCTGACTTGTGATTTAACATAAGAGTTAAGATAATTTTAAAGTTTTTATTCTTATACATATTAAGAAAATTTATATTTTGTAACAGAGTTAAGCGCTTTGTTTGGTATGCCTTACAGTGCAATAAAAATGCTCTTCATTTTCAATTTCATCTTCTTTGCAAATTTGACATTTTTTTCAGACTTTTCAATATTGATATGTCTACCCTTTTTAATCATTAAGTTATGAGCACTAAGGCGAATTTTACTGATTGCTGCTCTATTCTTTAAAGTTTTAATATTGTCAACATAAGGTCGGTCTCTGTCCAGTAATAAAAATACTTTTTAAAAAATCCAATTTAGTTGACTCATTTATTTTTGCATTTTGAGTTTCAATGCACTGATCAATAATTCTTAGTTTTAATTGCTTTATATAAAGTTTTATGTTGCTGGGATTCCTCCCAAGAAATAGAAATCCAAGGTTTTCAAGAATTACTTTAATTCTTGTAACCCATGGGTTTGAAACATTTTTATTTAAATATATGTCCATAATGTATAATATGTATCCAAATGAAAAGCTTTCTCAAAAACAAGTACACCATATGAGAAATAAAAGAGAGCACAAATCTTTGCACATGAATCTTTTTATAGACCATACAGTGCAGGAAAGACACATTCCTGTCTTTAATAAGCAATACACTTCTTAAATGTCAACTGCATATACAATTTTTTTTTTATACACCGAAAACCGGCCTCTGTCGGGACCAAAGAAATCGGCCGGTTTTAAGGGGTTCCGATTTTCTGAGGTTCCGAAATCCAGCCGTTTCAATAAGAACACTAACACCGGAGGTGTAACATATCATCTATAAGGTCAGTTTAGGGTGTAAGTTAACTTATTCAGTGATATTTTCCTGCATTCTTTTAAATTTCCATCAATATTGCCGGTAAGATGGCAAGAGATATGTGGCATGTTGAATAAATTTGGTCGATCTTATTGTTCGCTAAAAAAATCATCCGGTTTTCAGAGTTGAATTTTAGGAGAAAATAAATGTTTCGGACCGATCTATATGGTCGGAATTCGGAGGGGCCGGTTTTCAGAGGAAATTATAACTTATTTATATAGGTAAAAATTCCGGACTTAAACATATCGTTCGGTTTATAGAGGGATCCGGTTTTTAGAGGGGCCGGTTTTCGGGAGTTCCACTGTATCAGCAATTGCAATAACCAACATAATTAGTATCCTGCATCAGATCAATCTTAACCTTGTTGCATGCATACATAGAGACAGAGCCTTGTTTGACATTTGTTTTTTGGGTCTCTGCCCCAAAGGGCAGCAAAGTTATTTTGTGATGGGGATATAGAACTAGGTGGACTTGACCTACATTTCATGCAATGTTGAGGTGTTTGTAAAAGTCATATTCTGACATACTAGAACAGGTTGAGGAATGATATTTTGTCTGTAGATGTGCATTTTCAGATGAGATTGACCTACATTTTATTTATAATACTTGGCTCTAGTTAATATTTGTATTATTGTCCCTTGTCTATGACCTTAATGGTCTATCTATTCCTATTGTGCAACCAATCTAGCAATTTCATTATTCAATAGGTGTGATAAAACTGAGCTATACCTTTACCTTCAGACCAACATATATTGTAAAAAAGTTTTGGAGACTTGCTATTGTTAACTAATCTAAACAATGATGGTTCTTTTGAATTGTCTAACAATACTATTGTATNTCAATCTGTAATGGCCTGGGGAGGTTTTACCTTGAAAAAGTGTTACTTTTACATGTAATATAACAAAGACAAATTTACTCACTTATAAGATTTCAATGTATGTAAGAAATCTAAAATCCCTTCACATTATGCATATATAGGAATATTTTTTCTTGTAATGATGCAATTTTTAAATAAATTCATTTAGTACCTTTTTTTTCACTTACTATTTAAATTTCAATGTATGTAAGAAATCTAAAATCCCTTCACATTATGCATATATAGGAATATTTTTTCTTGTAATGATGCAATTTTTAAATAAAATTTAGTACCTTTTTTTTCACTGACTATTTAAACTCTATATAGTTATTATTTTCATCAACAGATCAAGGTAAAACCTCCCCAGGCCATTACAGATTGATATACACTAGTATTGGTAGACAATTCAAAAGAACCATCATTGTTTAGATTAGTTAACAATAGCAAGTCTCCAAAACTTTTTTATAATATATGTTGGTCTGAAGGTAAAGGTATATCTCAGTTTTATCACACCTATTGAATAATGAAATTGCTAGATTGGTTGTACAATAGGAATAGATAGACTGTTAAGGTCATAGACAAGGGACAATAAAGTCCCTTGAAAATTAAGGTACAAAGACTTTGGTTGGTAGATGCTCTGTTAGCTGGTCTCAAATCTCCTGATCCAAATTAGATCACCTTGACCTCCATTTCATACCTGAGTGGCTTTGGTTAAAATTTGAAGTTAAGGTTTTGTGTTCAGCTGTCTGTCTGTCCTGTTCTTCCCCTGGAGGTTTCTGACTGATAACTTGTGAGCAAAATTCAATACTGTTTCAAATGTATGTAAACTAAATACTGAATTTTTTTGAATTTTAGGGCAATGACTGAAAACTTGAACGAAATTAAATACTTGGTTTTCAGACTTGTTGTGTAATATTTTTAGCACAAAACTTTTTTTTTAATTTTCTGGATTAAGACTTATTACTTGTGGAGGAATTAATATACTCTCCTCAAACTTGGTATGAAAGTTGAACACAGCTAAAGTTTGATTTTGGGTTCAGAGGTCCAAGGGTTCTAGATTTATGCCCCTTGATGCTTTATTATTTTTTGTCCCCCGCCGCACCGCGACG
>MJUU01023338.1:170792-182157 GCA_002080025.1 Modiolus philippinarum
AACATTTTGTGGGCACAACTCCTCGGAAACCATTGAACAGATTATGCTGAAATTTAGTTTGAATATTTGCCACCATATGTACTTGATCATACTATGCTGCTATTTTGATTGAACAATTTTACAGGAGTTATGGGACTTTATCGACTTAATGCATATTACAACATAGGAAGACTTTGTCGACACATCTCCTCAAAATCCAATTAAGGGATTTTGCTCAAATTTTGCGTAGCTGTTTGCCACCAAATGCAGTTGATCATATCTTGCCGTCATTTTGATTCCATAATTTTACTTGAGTTATTGGACTTTATTGACTTTACTGCCGCGGCGGGGGACATAGCTACGCGTAGCAATCTTGTTTTTTTTGAAACATTGCGGGGTATAGTGTAATGCACTTTTACTATTTTCAGTAAGTTGATATGTCTCCAGACTGTAGTCAGGACAATACAAATTTAACAAAACAACATTTAGACAAGGGAATTAGCTGTCGTTTCTGTCTTTTCCCAACTCTTTTTGTACTTGAATGAAATTTTGACCGTCATATAGATAGTGTTATAAAAAAAAAAAAAATCTCCTGTTTAGTCTGCAGGATGATTGTCATGGTCTTATTTTCTGTATAGGAGACAGGAATTCTGGCCATAGTTCCTCTTTGTTTTGCCTCAGCAGCCATTAATTCCTTCAATTGTCATAGTTTAATTTAATATCTTCTTAAAATTCTTATGATCATAGACAAGATATACCACAACCTGTTCAGCTGTTCACCGAGATCTGGGATGTTTGCCATAACTTTACTGATATTAATAAAAAAGTAAGGAAACTGGAGGCTAAAACATTTCTGTAATTAACAACAGTCAACTATGTAGGATGTACCGGGTTAACATGTGTTAAATAATGTAGACAAAATTATAGTCAAATGTCATGACATAAGTACTGATGATTGTTTTCATGTTACTTAATTTTGGTTATCCGCCCACTACAAAGTTACGGGGTACAGACACAGTTTTACCCTTGTTTGTCATCTATCATTCCATTTACAATGACAGTTTTCTCTATCTCTTGTAACAATTCTTGAAATATTTTTATACCCCGCTACATAGTCGTTCTTTCGTTCGTCTGTCCGTAACCACACTTTTCTCAGCAACTACTGAACTGAATGAATTCATATTTTGGCAAAAGCTACCTCATGATGGTCTGATGTGTATATACAGATTTCAAGGTTACCGCATTAGTACTTCCTGTTTGCAGAGTCTTCATTGTTTTTGTTTTTTGTTGTACAGCATATGGAATTTTTCGTCACATTTTTTTCTGAAACTGTTAGTAGGATTCAGTTGTTGTTTTATTGTCCAATCTATCGTGTGATCAAATTTCAAGCTAACCCCATACGCACTTGCCGAAACGTCATTGTTTTTCATTGTTTTACAATATATGGAATTTTTGGTCACAATTTTTTCTGAAACTGTCGGTAGGATTCAATTGTTGTTTTGCACAGAGCTTCTTTATGGTCCAATCTATCGTGTATTTAAATTTCAAGGTAACGCAATAAGCACTTCCTGTTTGCCAAAACGTCATTGTTTTTCATTGTTGTACAATATATGGAATTTTTCGTCACAATTTTTCCTGAAACTGTCAGTAGGATTCAATTGTTGTTTTGTACAGAGCTATGGTCCAATCTATCGTGTATTGAGATTCCAAGATTACATCATAAGCACTTCCTGTTTGCCAAAACGTCATTGTTTTTCATTGTTGTACAATATATGGGATTTTTGTCACAATTTTTTCTGAAACTGTAAAAGGGATTCAATTGTTTTTTTTTGTACAGAGCTTCCTTATGGTCCATTACATTGTGTATTCCGATTTCAAGGTAACGTCATAAGCACTTCCTGTTTGCTGAAACGTCATTGTTTTTCAATGTTGTACAATATAGAATTTTTGGTCATAATTTTTTCTGAAACTGTAAGTTGGATTCAATTGTTGTTTTGCACAGAGCTTCCTTATGGTACAATTTATTGTGTATTTGGATTTCAAGATTAGGTTATAAGCACTTCCTGTTTGCCAAAAGGTCATTGTTTTTCAATGTTGTACAATGTATGGAATTTTTCGTCACAATTTTTTTTTCTGAAACTGCAAGTTGGATTCAATTGTTGTTTTGCACAAAGCTTCTTTATGGTACAATCTATTGTGTATTTGGATTTCAAGCACTTCTTGTTTGCTGAAACGTCATTGTTTTTCATTAATTTTGTTGTACAATATGAATTTTTTCATCACAATTTCTTTTGAAAATGTAAGGCAGATTCAATTGTTGTGCAGACAGTTATCACTGAACATGTTGGTTACTAGGATAATATCATTGTGTTTATACTTTAATATGTCCACACTTGTACTGTGTCTAGACACAATTAAATTTCTCAGTAACTATAAATGGTAGGTCAATGATATTTGGTATATAGGTTGGTCTTGAGTAGTACATGACAGTCTGCTATATGGCTTTTGTCTGTGACCTCAATTTCACGGTTGAATGAACATGTTAAGTTTTTGTGCTTAGTTTAGTTTCTCAGTAACTATAAGTGGTAGGTCAATGATATTTAGTATGTAGGTTGGTCTAAGGTAGTACATGACAGTCTGTCATATGGCTTTTGTCCTTGACCTCAATTTCATGGTCTAGTGAGCATGTTAAGTTTTAGTGATTAGGTCATTTTCTCAGTAACTATAAGTTGTAGGTCAATGATATTTGGTATGTAGGTTGGTCTTGGGTAGTACATGACAGTCTGCCATATGGTTTTTTTCTGTGACCTCAATTTCACCGTCCAATGAACATGTTGAGTTTTTGTGCTTAGTTTAGTTTCTCTGTAACTGTAAGTTGTAGGTGAATGATAT
This sequence comes from Modiolus philippinarum, assembly GCA_002080025.1. NCBI lineage: Eukaryota > Metazoa > Mollusca > Bivalvia > Mytilida > Modiolidae > Modiolus > Modiolus philippinarum. Next base: position 173,664 of record MJUU01023338.1, read on the forward strand.
ATGGTATGGAGGTTGGTCTTAGGTAGTACATGACAGTCTGTCATATGGCTTTTGTCCTTGACCTCAATTTCACGGTCTAGTGAGCATGTTAAGTTTTTGTGTTTAGGTCATTTTCTCAGTAACTATAAGTTGTAGGTCAATGATATTTGGTATATAAGTTGGTCATGAGTAGTACATGACAGTCTGTTATATGGCTTTTGTCTGTGACCTCAATTTCACGGTCCAGTGATCATGTTAATTTTTCCAGTATCTATGAATGTAAGGTCAATAATATTTGGTATTTGGGTTTATCTTAAATGGAACATGACAGCCTGCTGTTTGGCTTTAGCCCTTGACCTCATTTTCACGGTCTAAGGAACATGTTTGGTTTTCCAGTATCTGTCAGTGGTCACTGATATTTTTGTTTTTGGTGATTCATGACAGTCTGCTCTATTGCTTTTGTCACTTACCCTAATTTCACAGTCTACCGAATATGTTTAGAATATGTTTAGTTTTCTGATTTAGTCAGTTTGAGAATTCACATCAATTTTGCGACCATTAAGGGACGGGCGAATCATCAATTTGAGTCCACACTTGTCTGATTATTTATTGATCTTAAATTAGTCCACATAGACTTAAACTCTAAATAATATAGAACATTTTGTAGATACAGTGAAACCTGTCTAAACAGACCCTGACTAAACCAGAATCCTGTCTAAAGGAAACTCATTTTGAGGACCCTTATTATCAAAATCCTGTGTAAACAGAATATCTCTCTAAAGCGATCGAAATCTTGAGTCTGAAAGGGTTTCGGTTTAGACATGTAGTTACATTCATATTATGTCACAAATTCCTGTAAGTCCAGTGATTTATTACACATACACCTGTTGTTTAAACATCAGTGGTATTTATTTTCTAGGAAAATGAAGTCTGTTTTTAGCTAGCAAAATTTACATCATGATAAATAAGTCCTTAATTAATATTTATGGGGATCATAGTAAACTTCATAAAGATCAAAGAGAAAATAAGAAATCTAATCAGGAAGATAAACAAACAGCTCAACAGTTGTTTACATAAGTAAGTTCTCTGATCTTCAATGTATTGAAGTGGACACTGTGTTGGCTGTCGATATCTATAGTAGATATAGAGGTATATCTTCCTGTATTTATCTATTAGAGATCAATTTGTGTATTGTCTTGGATATTGGGTACACTTGATTGTGTATTGTCTTGGATATTGGGTACACTTGAGCATCATCATTACTTTCTTTTATATGAAGTAATAATGTACCATGGATTTCAGTTGGTTTTGTCTAAGGGTTAGAAAATGACATTAACCAATCCGCTACCAAACAGATCTTTCAATAACAATATATGCCTCACTGATAGTGTGAAGGGTGTCGTTAGCCAGGCAGGACATGCTAACCCTTCCCGGTTTTCATGCGAGGTCGCACTATGAGTGCTTAAGTTCTTAATGTCATTTTACTTTATTTGCGTGCCTTGTGGCTGTCTCACGTCCGTGTTTTGTCTTTGTTTTTCTCTTTTACCATTTTTTGCCATGTCTTTGTAATCATATCTTTCCTTTTTCCTTTGGTATTAACTGCCATTGTTTCATATACTAGTATGTCCTTTCTAAAACTTGCACAATCAACAGAGCTTACTACATTATGTGAATGTAAAAGATTTCAATCCATCCAAAGATTCCTTCTTTTAGAGTTTGGGAAATCATTTCTCCTCAACATATTTGTCAGTTATCTAACCCAAAGTGAGACAACTATTATCCCTGTATGAGTTACAACTCAAGTTACCAATGCAACACAAGGTGAGCAATAAGATAATTTGACTTTAGTTATTTTCAGGGAGTATCCTTTTTAGCTCACCTGGCTTGTTCCAGGGTGAACTTTGCCATCACTTTATGTTTGTTGTCGGTTCGTCCATATGTCAGTCTGGAATGAACTTTTCTATGAAAGATCCACTCCTCTGAAACTACTGGACTAATTTGAACGAAACCTGGCCACACTAGTGGTTGGTCCCTTGCAAAAAAGGTGTTTTTCAGGTCCCACTATATCCAAGATGGTGGCCAGTGGGAAAAATAGATTTAACATTGGATCCTATGGGAAAACACATTCAAAGATCTTCTTCTCTGAAACCACTAAGGTAATAGAAACAAACTTAGCCACAATAGTCCTTAGGTTGTTCCTACAAAAAGTTGTTTTGCAGGTTCTGGCTTTATCGAACATGGCGTCCAGTGGGGAACTTGGTTTTAACATAGGGCCCTATGAGAAAACACATTCAAAGATCTTTTTCTCCTCTGAAGCTGCTGTGCCAAATGGAACCAAACCTCGCCACAATTGTCCTTTGGTGGTCTCTTGCAAAATAGGTGTTTTTCAGGTCCCTGCTACATCCAAGGTGGCCATCAGCGGGAAACAGGTAGTTTGAACATTGGACCCTATGGGGAAACACATTTAGAGATCTTCTTCTCTGAAAGGAATAGGCCAATTAAAACCAAACTTGGCCACAATAGTTCTATGGTGATCCCCTGCAAAAAAGTTGTTTTTCAGGTCCCCTGTATATTCAACATGGCTGCCAGCCGGAAACTTAGTTTTAGCATTGGACCCTATGGGAAAACATGTTCAAAGATCTTTTCTGAAACTACTGAGCAAATTGGATCCAAACTATCCAACATGAAGTCCAGCATGTCCAGCAGGGACTTTACACTTTATCCAAGATGGCTGCCAGCAAGGAACGTAGTTTTAAATTGGACCCTATGGGGAACACTAACAGAGGTCTTCTCCTCTTAAAGTACCTGGGCATATTGGAACTATAGTTTAACTCTATGCTCTTTAACATAAAATGTCTTTGTTAATCAAGGGTCGGTTTAGTGATATAGGCTTTTGAGAGTCTGTTGTTAGTAACTTCTTGTTTGCAGATATTGCTGTTTACCCATAATGCCCTATCGAGGAATAATCTTATTTTCTGTATATTCACTTGTATAAATGAGTTTGGCCTTTTACATAACTGATGAGGAATTGTATGTCAGAATGCAACTGCATGGACTAAATTTGGTTTCATAGTAAGAATATTTATATCTCCATTCCAAGCACATTAAAGTATAGCTGAATATTACCCACACTGTTTAACAAGTTCTTTTAGGTAACATACCCTTTTCTTATCAAGGCTAGAATGTCTAAATATTTAATGCAAATTAAAGCCACAATTGTTACAAAAAACAGGATGAGTTAGGAAACAAATATAAAATTTCCATGGCATGGCCTAACTCTTCAAAAATCTCATAAAGAAAATGTAAATAGATCTGCAAGTCCTTGAAAATATGCATGTTTCTTATGATAAGACTGGGTTTTATGTGGCATTCCATAATGTAACTGTATGTCCTTGCCTATACAACTGATGGATTTTATATACATATATCTGGTAAGGTTTCTAGTATACTTGGATGTTGGAAAAAGAGTAAGTATGAAAAAGTCTCTGATAAATTGCTGAAATTATATTATAATAATTATTGTTGAAAATGTATGTGCTACCAAAATATCAAAACTAAATATTATTCTGGATAAAGCACAGATGATAGCATTATCCATACAATACACATATAAACCAAAAATATCAAAACCAAAGCAACTTTTCATATGCTTCATCAATTTAAGATTACTTGCATGGCCTACTTCGAGTTTTTGGTCAGTCTGTCTGTCTGCAACAAAACTTAGTGTTTCGTTTGAAGGGTAGTGATAGAACTTTATATTTCAGTTGTAAGACCTTTCAATTGTCTGAGTCCTAGTATTTAGTTTCACCAGTTTTTGTTTGTCTGTCCTGTGTTACAAACATGTCCACCCCATGTGACCTAGATATGTACTTCAAAAAACACAATTTTACGACTTGTTAGACTATGATGTGATGTTTTCTATACTGCAACATGCTAAGTAAAGTGGTTATCAGAGAGCTCAGAGGCTAGGAAGGAATAATAATAATAAAAAAAAAAATCCAGGATCAGAAATTTGTAGATTAGGAGGAAGCTGAAAAAATAATAAGCAGAATGACATATTTGAAGCCAAATTTCTGGCTTTGACTGAAAAAAATTACAGGATTGTTTCCAATGAGAAAAAAAATGCCAGGCTCAAAGTTTGCATGAAAAAAATATCCAGGATCAGATGTTCCTTCATTCCTTGTCCACCCACCTCAACACCCCTGGCCCCGTCCCAAAAAATCAAATGGTTGCTCCCTTCTTTTTCTCTTAGTATCAGAGTAATTGACCTTGTGACCTTGACCTTGACATATGACTTACTTCTAAGATAAATTTAACATAGGTATATCTTAATATGACTTTCATATCCTATTTCTCCGACCTTGCAGTTGATTCCAAATATGACTGAGACCTTGACCTTGGCGTGTGACCTACTTTTTTAAAAATCTTAAATTTATACATGTGAATGGTGAGTAATATGGCTTTCATATTTTTTAATTGATTGGTATCAGAAAGATTATAACCTGAGGATAGTAAATAACGAGAAGTACTGTTACTATATTGATTCGAACTTCTAATAGAGAAATAAGGAAATAGTGGGCATCTTCAATATTGAAGGTTTTTAAACTGGCATCGGTGTTTCAAAAAACAGTATTCCAATTCATTTGTGTATGTAGATATGATGGAAGTATCTAGTGAAGATTTGAGAACATGAATCATAACTGACAGTAGCATTTGTTCTTAGATCGTGATATTTCAAAGGTTAATACTCAAATCTTATTTTTGTAAACTGCCAGGTACACTAATCATTTTATGGATTTAACAGATGATGTTCACAATCAAACAGACTTTTTGTTTCCTAATTGATGAATAACTATCATTGTCAGTCATATTTTCATCAAAAAGGGAGATTAGCGGGAACAAAAATAAAGCAAACAGGTACTCTACATAATAACTTCTTGTTCGAAGTAAGATCAAAAGATGCTAAAAAGATGAGAAATACTTAGACATAAGCCTGATGTCTCGCCCCCAAAGACAAAATATTTATTGTATAAAATGTTGGAGGTAATTAACACAGTTCTGGCATACATTTTACAGGAGGCAGGTCTCCTCTGTTTACATTTAGCTCACCCGGCTATGGCAGGGTGACCTTTTTCCATCACTTGCTGTTTGTTGTCCATTGTTCGTCTGTCATAAACTTTTCATCTTCAGAAACCACTTTGCCAATTGCAACCAAACTTGGTCACAATAGTCTTTGGGTGGTCCCCTCTAAAAATTGTATCCATCAGGTCTGTACCTCATCCAAGATATTGCGAGCAGGGAACATAGTTTTAACATTGGACCCTATGAAAAAAACATTCAAAGATCTTCTAAAACTTAATACCAGCCCAATTTTAACCAAGCTTAGTCACAATGGTCCTAAGATGGTTCCTTCAAAAAGGTATCCAGCAGGTCTGTACTTTGTCCAAGATGGCTGCCAATGGGAATATAATTTAACTAGTCCAGTATGAACCAAACTTGGTCAAAATTGTCCTAAGATGGTCACCTACAAAAATGGTATTCTGCATATCAGTACCTCATTCAAGATGGCCAACAGTTTATATTGAATTACATTAGAAGAATTAGGTCTCTGAAACCACTTATCCAATAGATGATTTGCCAATTACTTACTTTGTTTCCGTTCTGTAAAATTTCCACTCAATGAACATCACATGACACCAGACAAGATGTCACATTACTGAAGAAACCTTTACAAATCAGAATGATGGCATATAAGATCTATTATGATATAAAACAAAACAAATAAGACACATTAAATGTCCTATAGGGTCTGTAAGTCTCATGATGTGACACCGAGATTTCACGATAAAATTGAATTTCAAAAACGTTTCCCGCCAGAACATGACGTTTTTGGATTATGATGTTCACTTTTTTGCTTGGTACGTCATATATTGTCGTGAAAAATTGCAACTTCCGGGTACAAAAATTGTTCCCAGAAGTATCATAATTGAACGAGACTTACAGACCCTATTATTTGGATAAAGTTCACCAAAGATGAAGTTTGGAAACTGTACATGTCAAGAGAAAATATCTTTTACATTGTGGTTTGTTTACGTTGAAAACTGCTTGTGTTTGTTTGGTCTAGAGTTGTTTCCCTTTGCATGAGTGTGTAAAACATGAGGTCAAATTCAGGAATTGCATTTGAATTGACAAATTGTCTATTGGAACCAAACTTGATCACAAAATGCCTTTAGTGACCCCCTTCAAAATTTGTATTTGGCATGTCTGCATCCAATTCAAGGTGGTCTCAGCATAGAACTTAGTTCAAACTCTGGACCCTCTTGGAAATGCCGTTAATTTCTCAATGTCAGCCATGGTCCAGGTGAGCGATACTGCAGGCTCTATAGAGCCTTTTGTTCAATCTCTAATTTTTTCATTTGCATGTAAGAACCTGAGGACCAATTTTCTGCAGTTATGAAATGTTTGAATTAAATTAAATTGTATAAAAGTTGTGAATTTGAGCAGTAGAATCTGTTAGCCACATCATTTACACGAAGAACTCAAAAGTAAAATTGCAATTTGAAAATCATTCATTCCAAAGTTGGTTTTGTTTGAAATGCCATATATTTGTGACAGTAATTTGTAGGTACTTTTCATGTACATGTGAGGCAAGTCTTACACTCCTTATTCTGTCCCTATTTCCCAGTCACTTTAAAGAAAAGGGAGTTTGACAATTTGTGTCACTTATAACCTCCCCTAGTAAAATAAAGCTTGCAGAAAGACCATTTCTAAATTCTCTCCCCCTCCTCCCCCATTTACTCGACCTATTTGGTATTTGCATGAGCCATGGAACTGACTGTTTACCAAAGAACCTTGTAAACAAAATCTGCTCATTGGGCATGCTGAATCATTGAACGGAAATTCAAAAACTTATACAGTTAATATATAGGTCACCAAACACCCTAAACTTAGCCTCATAGTTGCAATATTTCACAAAAAACACATCTGTTCAAATATATCATACATCATGTCTTAATTCTTGACCTACATATGTAGAAAATTACTCCCTAATTACCTTAATCAAAGAGCTCAAATTCAGCACAAACACATAGTATAAATAGCAAAAAGATCTTATCGTCTGCCTAAAGCAGAATGTTCCAACACCCAGGTTACGACTTTTACACCACTTATACTACAAATACTGAATACTTTGGAACCATTCCAATATCAGCATTGTTAATATGACGGAATTCTTTGCCAAATGCACTGACTAAAAACACAAGTCAAAAAACTAAGAAAATGTGCAAAAGAATATTACTGTAATCCATTGTGGTATGCGACATGAAATGAAGAATTCTTTCTTTTGTCTAAATAAAATTGTTAGTATGACATTTAACTCTGGTTCAGTAGCTATAATCTATAAACTACTGATTGAACTTTAGTAATAAGTAACAAAGATCTTTCAGTTTTTTATACGCCCATCTTTGACGGGACGTATTATGGTATACCGGTGTCCGTCCATCCACACGTCATACTCTTACTAGAGAATGCTTTGATAATTTTTCTTGAAACTATGCCAGATTATTGGGTATGACGGAAGAAAGCTCCCCATCACTTAATTTAGTTGATGGAATTTTCATTCCAGAGTTATGGGACTTTGATTATTTCAAAAAAGCATAAAATTGCAATTTCCGACCGCATGTGGTACTCTAACTAGAGAACTCTTTGATCATTCTTCTTGAAACTTGGAACCAAACTTGACCACAATAGTCCTTGAGTGGTCCATTACAAAAGAGGTGTTTTTCAGGGCTGCGCAATATCAAAGATGGCCGCCAGTGGGAAACATAGTTTTAACATTGGACCCTAAGGAAAACATGTTCAAAGATCTTCTTCTCTGAAACTTCTGAGCCAATTTATTATATATATATAATAGCACCAAACTTTGCCACAATAGTCCTTGGGTGGTCCCTTTTCAGGTTCCCGCTATATCCAAGATGGCTTCCAGCTGGAACATAGTTTTAACATTGGACCCTATGGGAAAACACCTTCAAATATCTTCTCCTCTGAAACTACTAAGCCAATTTTTAACATAGTTCGACCTTGATATCTCGAACACTCCTTTGGCTCGAACTGTTTTCATCGGTCCCTTGGGTGTTCGAGCCATCGAAGTTTGACTGTATGTTAATCAAAGGCCAGGTGAGCGATACAGGCTCTTGGGAGCCTGTTGTTGCCGTAATATATTGGATGTTGAAATGACATATGTACAAAGTTGAAATTAAGACCTTTTGATATATTTCTACTAATATTTCTTAACATTGTCATATAATTAAAAACTAGAATGTTACTAATACTAATATGATACTATGATAATACTATGATGAACATGCTTTATTCTGTAGAACATATGAGAACCCACCTAGTGTGGACATATCTGAAAGTATAGTAAAATAAACTTAAGTCCATGATTAACAATCTAGTCTCTCTCTGTTTGACTGTTAATTATTTGAAATTAAATGAAATGATAAAAAGTCGTCAT
>MJUU01023338.1:189392-223321 GCA_002080025.1 Modiolus philippinarum
GATAGCTCTTGTTTTAACCCTGTGGTTAAAGTTTTCTAAACATCTATATCTTCATCAAATCTTAATGGAATCATTTGAAATTTAGACAGAAGGAAGAAAATGGTCAGAAAAGTACCTCTAGCCAAAAAAAAAATGAAATTGTTTTTTTTAAGGTTTTTTTGTATTTTTTCCGTATTTAGACTTAATTTTTTTTTGCGCAAAAAATTTATTTTAACCCTGTGGTTAAAGTTTTTTAGAGGTCAAACAAAGTTATTAAATCTTAATGGAATTTCACAAAAAGTGTTCAAAAGTTAGATTATAGTCAGAAAATTACCTCAAGCTGAAATTTTTTTTTTTTTTTTTTTTTTTTTTTTTTAGTTTTTCTGTATTTTTCCCAAATTTGGACTTGTTTTTGCTGAAAATTTTCAATGTTAGTTATTAAGAAGTAGAATATTCTGCATAGAATTTGCAAATGTGTAACATTCTGTTGGAATTTTGATTCCCGTTCCAACTTTGGTAAATTTCCTGAAAATGTAAGACCAATAATTTTTGAAATTTTTGCATCCAGTTACAAATTTTTACAATTTTTTAGTACCAAGCATAATTTTTAACACTGAAAAATTAAATAACATGGTTCCAACTTTTGTAAATTTCCTGAAACTCTCCAAGACAAGCTATTTTTAGAAATTCTTCTTAGCAACAATGCTTTTTAATAACTTGAATCAAAATTTTTGTTAAAAAAAATTGCAAAACTTTTGGATTCCAATTTCGGTTTACATTCCTGGAACTCAAAGACCAGTTAATTTTTGGAATTCTACCTAGCAACCGTAACTTTTTCAGTTCCTGTCAGTTATAATGATCATTTTCAAAAGTCAAATTGCAAAAATCTTTGATTCTTTTTTTGGTAAATTTTCTGAAACTCTCAAAGACCTGTTATTTGTTGGAATTCTACCCAGTAACCATATCTTTTTCAATTCCTTACAGTTATAATGATCATTTTCAAAAGTCCATTCACAAAAATCTTTGATTATTTTGGTAAATTTCCTGAAACTCTCAAAGACCTGTTATTTTTTTAATTCTGCCTAGCAACCATGTCTTTCAATTCCTTACAGTATGAATCATTATTATATAGATAGCGGGGATTCATCGAGTTTTCTCAGTTGAATAAATGTCATAAAATAAAGGATTTCTAGTCACCGGATGACATCTTAATGAAGCGACGTCACAATGTCTCTTCAATGCCGTCATCAAGTAAACAACTGGCGTATTGACATGAAAAAAATAATCCGCATCTAAAATTTCTGTTTTTGAGTAGGAAATCTATATAATAAAAAGCATAACTAACCGACGATCCTGAATATCAATAAAAATGTCGCTCTTGTCGATCAATGCAGTGGATTAAACTCGTTGTGGAACAAAGTTCCGCAACTCGTTAAATCCTGCTGTGTTGTTCGGCACTTGTGACATTTTTATTGATATTCACGACGGTCAATTAGTTATACTATAATTATTTTCCATAGTGAAATTTCTAAAATCCTGGATTTTAGTTGTGGTAAATTTCGTGAAACTTTAAAGACTGGTTATTTCTTGAAATTCTAATTAGCAACCATACTTTTTTTTCAAACATTTCATTGAAAACAGTCATTTTACAAAAATTTTGGATTCCAATTTGGTATGAAAGTTTCAAAGACCAGGTATTTCTTGACTACCTAGAATCTTCCCAATTATAATGTCAAAGTTGAAAGCGGGCGAGACATAAGGTTCACCTTTACGAATTTTTAGTCATGCATGGCATAGAAGCATTTTGTCAGGTTAGCGATTCAGGCTCAGTCTCTGAGCCTCTAGTTTTATAAATTTGTTTCCTTGATTAATGGCTGGAGAGGTTATTTGTGTCTTTAAATCACATTATGCTTTTCTTTCTTAACTCATAGGGCTTCAGTAAATCAGAAGGAATCTTTTTATAACCATACCTGTCAACTCACCCGATTTCTGTGGGTCAGACTTGATATTTTCACTCGTCACCCGATGAAATGCGGTAACCCGATCGGGTTGTTAAATAACCCGAGAATCGAAGTCGTCACCCGTGTTCTCCCAGATTTGATTTCCGGTAACGTTTTGTGTCTTAATGTTCGTATTTACATTTCTGGTTTGTGTTTTTTTACTTCATCGGTTTGAAATACTGTCTCCTATTGTTATAATTAAGCCGTTATGGAGTTTTAGGAGCCCTATTTAAGATAACTACACGCATTGAGTGTACTGAGAATGTCTTCGTCTCAATGGAAAAGACCGATTTCTGGACCAGCAATGTCGTCGACAACCCCACAAAACGGAAAAGTTGCGGTGGAAATAAAAGTTTGATTGGGGCGTTTGGTAAAATCAAGCGACCTGGTAATTAGTAAATCAGACAGTCAACTTTACTGATAGTTACAATGATCAACAACGATTTTAGGTCAGAATTAAAAGCGATTTTAGGTCATAATTAAAAGCGATTTTAGATCAGAATTAAAAATTGACACATTATGCCCAGTTTTGGTCAAAGTAAAAATCTTAATCAGAAAAAGTGAAGCAAAGCCAAAGGAATTCAATAGACATGAAATTTAATTATCATGTCTGTTGTAAGTGAGTATTACAGTATGCAAATAAATTGCTCTATAAGTAAATAAACTGGGTTGAAAAAAGTCTGTCGCGCATTTATGATAGAATAATTGGGATAGAAAAGTTCGTCACGCGTTATGACCAGATTTTTTACCATCCAATGCAGGTCATGACCAGATTTTGGGTCATTGGAGGTTGACAGGTATGTATAACACAACAAAAGGAGTAGATTTGTTGTGGGGTTCAGAAAAAGGGCATCATTTCCAGCTGAGTTCAAATGATATTGAACTTGGGTATTGGTTTGGATTACATGGCTTGGCAGGCGAGATGGGCGTCAACTAATGGTTTCCTGATGGTATTTACTCAGAAAGTTTATGTTTGATGGAAATGAAACTTGTATAGGTTGTTGGCTTGGTATTAGGAAAGGAAGGCCCAAATTGAATTGGAGAAAATAGGTCAAAGGTCAAGGTCACTGTGACTGAAAAAAAGAAAAGAGAAAAAAAAATAGAAAAAATATGGGCAAAAATTACCAAATGATGAATCTGATGATATATCGTTTGATATGTGGAAAGGAAGATACTTTTGATTTGGAGAAGGGAAACAATGCAGTACATAAAAATTTTAAAAAATGCACAAAAATGAGAAATTAATCGAAAATTTACAAATAGCTGTTATGAACAATACCAATGAACATTTCTGCCCATTATTATACCCCCACTCGTGAGTGGGTGGTATATTGGAATACCCTTGTCTGTCCGTCTGTCTGAAATTTATCGCATTTTTCTCAGCTACTGCTTGGTCAATTTATTTCAAATATGGTATTTGACTTTATATATAGGGGAATGCGTCGTCTGCCATTTTGCTCACCTTATGATATAAACTTCCTGTTTGGCGGGACTTGGCCATTTTTCCCTTTATTGAAGATAGTGAAAATCTTCGTTGCACTTTTCTCAGCTACTGCTTGGCCGATTTATTTCAAATTGGATATTTGACTTTATACAGGGGGAATGCGTCGTCTGCCATTTTGGTCGCCTTATGATATCAACTTTCCGTTTGGTGGGACTTGGCCATGTTCCACTTATTGAACATGGTGAAAATTTTCGTCACACTTTTCTCAGCTACTGCTGTGCTGATTTATTTCAAATTTGGAATTTGACTTTATATATAGAGGGAATGCATCGTCTGCCATTTTGGTCACTTTATTGTATCAGCTTCCAGTTTTGCGGGACTTGGCCATTTTATCCCTATTTAATGTTCAAAACAATACGAGTAGGGGTATATGTAGCACGAAAATGCTTGCAACCTCATGTTATAAATTGCTGTAAAATGCCAAAATAAAAGCCATTTTGTTATAGTTTTGTTATGAGGGTCTGTAGCATGACTACCCAGATAAAACAGATAGAACATTAACCTTTAGGTCAGAGCTACAACAGGACTTCAAGATATATTAAAATGCAAAATTTACATTAAAACCATTAACCAGCTGTAAAAACAACTCGTGGCTGTTTTCTTTTGATGTATTTATAGAATATATTTGAAAATTAGTTTATATATTACACTGACTCATTTCTTCAATTCCATTTTAGAAAAATACAAAAGTTTTTATACCACCGCAAAAAATTTGAGGCCGTATAATGGTATGGCGCTGGCGTTGTTGTAGTTGTCCTTGTTGTCTTTTTCTGCAGACACTTTTTGGTCAATAATTTGAGTTCTATATGTTTAATCCTTAGGGACCGACCATTTAACCTGAAGGGGGGGGGTTATGGTTTTTTTTTCTGGACAGAAAATTTTTTTCGCGCTTCGCGTGAAAAAATTCATTTATTTTTTTCACGTGTATCAACAAAATATTTTTTTCCAAAATTAACATTATTTTTTTGGGCAGAAAGTCCCCTTCAGAAAATTTTTTTTCATCATTTTGGCAGCCAAAATATTTTTTTCACAAAAAATCAGGTCCAAAATATTTTTCTAGANGGGGAAAATTGGGTGTTTTTACTTATCATATATGGCTGTAGAATATTTATATATTTTGAATTACACTTGTTCAAATTTCAGTGGTCGACAACTTTTGCTTGAATCCTGCTGCGCACGGCGTAGCCCTTTATTCCAAAAACTTGAGTTTGTCAGCTAAAACTTTTTGTAACAGACAATTTTTGCCTGATATTTATTTACTTAAATTCATCTACCTAACATTTCTAATTGTCATTTTGATTTTAATGGTATCTCTTAATTTCTCTTGGGTATTTGCAGAAATCTTCACCATTCCAATCTATAAGGGGCCACAATCCAACCTACACAAAGCACTTCAAATTTTTAGTTTCGATTATCATTTTGTTTTCTTTGATCTGTTAGAATTTTGACAAATTTTGTGTATGCAAAATCTGAAAACTTTGCAGGTGAGGTCTCTTTCTGTATCTTGGTTCAGTGTACTCAGGAGTATCATGCTACACACTATGCAGCCTTTTCTTGATGGGATGGGGCGAATCTTTTTAACAGAAATTGGGCCAACAGTTTGATAGATATCAGAAGTACCTGTAGTATTATAGAGTTGTGTTTCTTGGACCTGGTATGTGTTTGTCTTATTGGTCTGTGATTTTATTACACCCCCTACAAGTCTGTCTGATCAACCAGTATATGTGGACCAAGGGTACCTACTTTGTATAATCAACTTCTCTTTCAGCTTTTATACAAATCAATCTTTTTTTCTTGCCCTCAATAAAAGGCAGAAAAACAGAGACTTGTATGCTGATGAAAGTATGATAGTGACATAAAGCAGTAATATTTAAGAACTCTTTAGGAACATATAATTTCCCAATCTTCATAATGGTCCTTTTGTAGTCCCCTTTAAAAATAGTATCTGGCAAGATGGCTGCCAGAGGGAAACATGAGTTAAACATTAGACCCAGTGATAAAAACTTTCAAAAATCTTTTCTTAACTATATAAGTTAAATTAAAACAAAACTTAGGCACAATTATTCTAAGTTGGTCCCTTTGAAAAAAAAAGGGTATCCAGGAGGGGCCAACCTGATCTAAGATGACGGCCAGTAGATTAACATTGGACCATATGTAATACACATTTGAAGATCTTTTTCTCAGAAACTACTAATCCAATTAGAACCAAACTTGGTCACAACAGTCCTTAAATGACCTTATCCAAGGGAACATTTCTTATTCCTATGGAAACACATTCAAAGATTTTCCTTACAAGAACTACCAGTCCAATTAGAACCAAACTTGGTCACCATTGTCCTTGCAAATTCCTTTCAGATCTCATAAACTACTGTCTAATAATGTTACACATGGTAATTAGGTGATCGGTACAGGCCTTTTGTTGGAGATATTTTAGACCATTTTCAATTCAGACATCAGCCCTTACTCAAAGTAGACCAAATTCAAAGAAAAAAATGTCTACACATTGCAAATTTCAAAACTAGTTTGCTGGTTGGGAATTAGTTAATACACCTCCTACAGAAGTCCTTTATCGAATGTGAGAAAATTATAGCTAGAAATTACAAATTGTATAGAGTAGTAGTTTTATGTATTTCAGAATTCATTCTGTGCACAATAGCGGCTAATGTAGTTGACAGATTGTTTGCACAGATATCTATGTTTATAAGTATTGATACCTGCAGTAACAACTTATCTGATGATGTGAAATTCCTCACTTCTGAATCATTCATCTCACTAATTTGGACAGATTAATATTGGAAAAGGGGGGGGGGGGTGAAAATAGATGTTAAAAAAAGAAAGTAAGGGAAAAAAGGGACTATCTTATATACTCTTGTTTGTTCATCCATTCGTCTGTCCATGAATGTGTTTGTTTTTTTATCTTTTTTTCTGTTTGTCTGTTAATCCAGAAAACATTAGGGCCAGCTTTATGAAAGAACTTTAGTCACATAAATACAAAAATGAAATGTTAAACATGGATATTATCACGGGGTGTTATTTTCACGATTTTTTTTTGCAAACATTTGGCAAAGGATTAATTTTCACGCTCTTATTTCAATCTGATGATACTGCTTTTACACATAAGACTTTACATTAAACTATTTGCGTGGGGGATATTTTCATGGACTTTTCTTTACCACGAATATAGTGAAATTACAGTATTTATATGATTTCAGCTGATCTTGAAGTGTGTTTCAAGGAATGTCCTATTCTGAGTTCTTTCGGATGTGTACTTCCTGTTTAATGAAATGTGGACTTAGTTATGAAATGTAGTGAAACCTTTATTTTTCATGGCAGTTTTCTCAGCTTCTATAGGAGGGATTGATTTCAAATTTGGTATGCAGCCTCAATATAACTAGTTGTAAGGAACATCTTATTTTGAGTCTTGTCCCATGTGCACTTCCTGTTAAATGAAATGTGGAATTAGTTATGAAATGTAGCGAAATATTAATTTTTTCTCGCAGTTTTCTCAGCTTCTAAAGGAGGGATTGATTTCAAAATTGGTATGCAGGCTCAATGTGAGTTAGTTGTAAGGAGTGTTAACTATTTTGAGTCGTGTCAGATGTGTTCTTCCTGTTTAATGAAATGTGTGGACTTAGTTACTAAACGTAGTGAAACATTTTTCGAAACATTAGCGAAATATTAATTTTTCGTCACAGTTTTCTCGGCTTTTATAAGAGAGATTGGTTTCAAAATTAGTATGCAGCCTCTATATGATAAGTTTTTAGGAACATCCTATCTTGAGTCCTGTTGGACTTGTACTTCTTGTTTTACGAAATGTGGATTGAGTTATGAAATATAGCGAAACATGATTTTTAGCTCACCTGACTATTCTTCTCAGAAACTACTGGTCCAATTATAACCAAACTTTGGCACAATGGTCCTTAAATGGTCCCTTCCAAAAAAGGTATCGGGCAGGTCCATACCTCATCCAAGATGGCTGCCAGCGGTGAACATAGTTTCAACATTGAACCCTTTGGGAAAACTCATTCAAAGATCTTTAAGAAGCTACTAGTCCAATTATAACCAAACTTAAACACAAAAGTTCTTAGATGGTCCCTTCCAAAACGGTATCCGTCAGGTCCGTACCTCATGGATGATAGCCACCAGCAGGGAACATAGTTTTAACATTGGACCCCATTGAAAAGACATTCAAAGATTTTCTTCTCAGAAACTACCAGTCAAATTATAACCAACTATAGGCACAATGGTTTTTAGTTGGTCCCTTCCAAAAAATGTACCGTCAGGTCCGTACCTTATCCAAGATATCGGCTAATGGGGAACATAGTTTTAGCATTGGATCCTATGGAAAAGACATTCAAAGATTTCCTTCTCAGAAACTACCAGTCCAATTAGAACCAAATTGACCGGTATTCACAATGGTTATTAGGGGGTCCCTTCCAAAAAAAAAAGATATCTAGCAGGTTCATACGTTGTCCAAAATGGCTGCCATTTAACATTGAAACCTATTGTAAATACACCCAGAGATCCTCTTCTCAGAAAATACATGTCAAAAATTGCATCTGGCATTTATTCATCCAATACAATCCGAGGTGGCCTCAGCGGGAACATAAGTTAAACTCTGGACCCTATTGGAAATGCCATTCATCTCTCTTTGTCGAGCTGCTTCAAAAATTGCATCTGGCATGTCTTCATCCAATACAATCCTAGGTGGCCTCAGCGGGTAACATAGTTTAAACTCTGGACCATATTGGAAATGCCATTCATCTCTCTTTGTCAGCCATGGTCCAGGTGAGAGATACAGGCTCTTGAGAGCCTCTTGTTTTGTCACAGTTTTCTCAGCTTCTATCAGAGAGATTAATTTCAAAATTGGTATGCAGCCTCTATAGTTTAAAAAATACTACATTCTGTTATGTCATTGTGTCCATACTTGTATTGTGTCCAAAACCTGTATTGTGTTCACACACCTTTAATTGGCACATGCCATATTGATTCAGGGTTCAGTGAGTGGGGTATTACTGCCATGTGATTACTGCTTGCCATTTGGCGACAGCTCTTGTTTTCTTAAGTTGGAAAATATTTAGAATTCCTAGGGTTTTTTTAGGGAAAATTGGGTTCTGGAAATAATCTTACAGAAAAATTATGGGTCTGCCCCCTTAGCAGAAAGTCTGGATCCGCCACCGAGAAGGCTCATCTTTAACCCTTCCAGTACAAAGTAGCATTCTTATGTAGTGTTTGGCAAAAGAGAAATTCATGATAATGAAACATTTATTTTTTTATTTTCTGTGGAAATTTATCAAACTTAGTGGATATTGAGAAAATTGTATCATTTAATATTTTTTACATAAAATGCATGGAATTGTTTATGAATGACACTAATGTTCAGTTACTCTAATGTTCATGGATGACGGGTGCAACAAAAAGGGACCTTAGCTTTACACTGAATAAGACTAAACTAATCAACCATCTGTCTTATCAATATCTCAATTCCAGTCTGCTGAATCATCCGTGGGAAAAACCTCTTATCAATATATAGTTTTAATTTATCACTTTTTCTTTTTATTTATAGATTTTAAATGTTAATGAAGACAGAAAGTCTGTGACTTGTGAAAAAGAAATGTTTTTAATTTTGATGAACAGTATACCAAATACTATAAGTGCATATTTACTAATTAGTTTTTAATTGGTTTGATTTCCACTTTTAGGTAAAGTGCAACTTCCTAATATTAAAATATGCTCATTAATTATACATCCATTCACTGAAACATATTTATACTGTCAGTTTCCCTGATTTAAAATGGACACCACTCTAATGCCTCAGGCCATGACAAGCTGTCCTGCCAATTGATGTCTTGTTTCAAATTATTTTGTGTGGTGAAATAACTTGTGTTCATGTTGATCTCTTTTGTTTTTGGATTAACTTAAAATCAGAATTTGAAATATCATATGGGATTTATTTTTGGTGTTTTAAAATATTTCGGAAACATTGATTACAAGGAATTTCAATTTTGTGATAGAAGTTTCAAAGTAAAGAAAGGTAACTTATTAAAACTGAAATATTTAAAAATATTTGAAATACTGACATTTGGACATTTAACAAAAAAATATACAAATTTTGTCCCAAAGATGGTTGAAGCTGACTGAATATTACAAAAAAGTCTGAAAATAGATTTCTTGGCATTTCAGAATTACTTAATACTATGTTGAAAGGGAGACAAACCTGATTCATTAGTATTTAATGAATCAGAACTACACCTATAATAATTAGTACATAATAGATTATAACAATCCTAAAGTCTGTACTTTCTAACCACATAAACCTGTACTTAGACATATTCGGAATACTTGTACTGTCAGTAAAATGGAGATAAAATGAACAAATTGCCTTACAAAGTCATTTGGATGAGATACCAATGCTTATCCTATCTGGACAGAATTTATAATTGATTTCCTTGTCAATTTCATTACCATTTCTACCTGGTGTGAATTTAATCAAGATACCTGTAAATACCTGCCATTGGATAAAGGTAAAATATATCAGTCTTTTTGGTTTAACAAATACCCTCAATAACTGAAAATAGGTCCTCAAATGGTCAATTTTAGTAGAAAATTTGTCAAATAGATCAATTTAATTCATTAATTGTATATTTTAGAAATTGACATAATAAAACCACAAGGTCAGGCCACATCCTCTAGAAGGCATGTTTTGGTAATAAAAGAATATGTTAGGAAATGTTTACAATTTGTTTGAGTCAGTCTTAAAATTGTGTAATCTAGCTTGTGTATTCCCCCATAGACAGGTAAGTCAATTTGTAGGTAATGACAGTCAATTAATTTGTAATTGTCGAAATACAATTTAGGAAATATAATTATAAGATCTGGAAGTTTTATTTTATTTTATGTCTTCACTGAACCTTTTGCTTTGATATATATGTGTATATATTTTGATATAAATTTTTAAGCTTACATTGATTGTACAATTTTTGAGTTTGACAATCCTATTGAAAGAGTTTTATGACAAACTGACCTATCAGTAAACCCAAACTAGGTAGTACATGTATACACCAAGTAAGGTAGTCAAATGTTTTTTCCACAAAAATTGGGTAATATACTTTGTCATGTTTAAATATGACATATACCATTTACTTTATCTTGATAAATAACATAAATTTTTACACTATTTAAAAAAAAAGGGACATTTACAAATATTTAAAGAAATAAGATTCATAACAAAATTTATCAATTTTAGAAAATAAGCACAAAAGTAACAGAAAATTATTTCTAGTGACTATGCATTAAATGATAGACTTTAACAGGAATTATTGGTAAATACCCCTAAATTTATCTCTCTGGAGTGCATCCATCATCAATAATATTTAGGTCACTGGCCCATGGGCCTTCATTATGCACCCGGGCAGGGATCCGGAAATGCCACTTTTTTTGTCGATCATGACCAAAATTTTCAATTTTTGACCAAAATGAATTTCAACTTTTCGGACATTCAAAAAATTGTATGTAAAAAAAATCGGACATTCTACAAGGCAATGCATACAGAATTTGACTTTAATCACAAAACTGCTAATTAGATTTGATGTAACATGTCACCAGGTAATTATTAAATAAACATGTCATCACCTTTAATCCGATTAACAGCACGTGATTAGGACAGGTAACACCTTTACGAATTAATTACCCTTGTGATGATGATAACAAGGGGGTAGTAAATACCCAGGGGTAAATATTGGCAAAGGAAGCGCTTGAATTGAACCGTGACATTTTCTTTTTAATTTCAACCTGATTACGACCGGCACTTTCGTTTCTACTTACTTTCCGATCGCGCATGCATGTTCATAAAACTTATCCGAAGATCGATAAAACCCTAACATTGCAGTAAATAAAAATTAAAATTAATCCCACTGAATTCCGTTAGTGCCTTGAATAGCCTTTCAAAATTTTAATGCGTTTGTATTTCACAGCCGTTTCCGATTTTGCTCCAAAATACAACACATGTGTCATTTCCGGTTTACTTTCGTTTTGTCATCGAAGGGAATATCAGCTGAAAATTTGACATTTGGACATCACTGTTGATAATAAACATGAATTATTAATCTAATGCAGTGATAGTATAATCTCGGGCATCAGAATACGTGACATAAATCATACCATGCGTTGATGAAAACATAGCTTAAAATAAGCATCATTGAAAAAAAAAAGGGGGAGGGGGGTAAAGATGATGTCAAAAATTTCATCCACATGTTCTGACCTCCCAAAAATGACCGAAATCGGTTCCGAAAATTTCCGGATCCCTGCACCTGGGTTTTGTAATAAATTTTAAACTGTCTTTGAAATATTTTACATAGTTTAAACTATTAAAACACATTGGCCTATAATGCAAAGATTAGAAATTCAGATGAAATTTTGGGACCTTTTTTATGGAGAATCTCTGCTTATACAAGACAATAATTTGTTGCATTTTTTTCATACAGCCAGGAAAATAAGAGGATCCTTGCTTATATCTAGTGCATCGACTTAATATTGCTTTGTCTGCTTTGTCTGCTTTGTCTTTGTCTTGGACTGATCTGTACGACACAATGTTGGGTTTACAGTGATGTATTATAAAGTGCAGTGGTATAATTGAAAGAAAGTTTTGGCAGAAAATGAGAAATTGAATTGATAGAAATATATAAAAAGACAAGAGTCCCTAGAATTTGTTTTTGTGTTTGTTTTGTTTCTTAGGATTGAAAGATTTACGGTCCATAGGATATAGCTTTTGGTTTGTCTGCATGTAAATTTCAAATCATGGGTATACATTAATTATCTTTTGAATGGTATGTGATAGGGATTTCAAATCATTCAATTCCAAAATATTTGACCTTGTGACCATGTTGATTACATTATGGGAAAGAAAAGGGGCTTTCGTATTCCACATGTGTATTTTATGGTCAGACCCTTGGTTGAATATGTATTATGAATGGTTAGTNCTTCCTGTTTACCGATACATTGGTATGTTGATACTTAGCCTAAATTAAGTTTTTTGAATAACATTAAAAGACGCAGTTGACTTTAAAGATCAGCCTTTTATTTAAACTTCTTATTATATTGGGCATGCGGGGGTATTCATTTGTGGCCCAGTGGACCACAGTACCTCTAGTTTTGGTTTTAAAACTGAATTATTGATGGGGGTAATAACAAAATTTTGAACAGAGTAGTCAAGAGTGGAAGTCCATAAGAAAAAAACACACATCGGGTAGAAACTGAAATTATTGAATGATAAATAATGGTAAGAACTGTCATATGGTACCAAAATATTTTAGCTCACAACCTTGATCATGACATGAAGCTTAATAAATTATTTTAAAAATCTTTACATTGGATATATTGTATTATTTGATTGTTTTCTATATTAATATTCTGGTTTTTTTTTTTTATAAATTGAAAAAGATAAGAATGACTGAAGAATTACCAATTAATAAATACAAATTTATTTTTCTTAGGCACATTTGATTACTTTTGTTTTCAAAAGCATGCAAATGATGTCACATTTTCTTCTTAGATGATAACACATCTTGGTGTTTTCCCAAATCTTAGGATTAAATGGGGGGGGGGGGTAATTACATTAATTAAGAAAAAGGCAAAATAAGAAAAGTTTAAAATTAAGAGCTTTTATTAACTCGATCTATAGACATATCTCACATCCATTTGTCATGCAATGAACTGAAAAACATCTATAGTACACCAAAAAAATCTGTTGTAAGTCGTATAATGTCCATAAAATTTTATGTTTATGATAGAATACAATAATTGCTTTGAGAAAGATGATCTTTTGTTCCACATAAATTGGGGCTGCGTCAAAATTATGATTAATTATGTAATATGTAGTACACCTGTCCATTATTACCTGTGTAGGTAAATATTGCTGCAGGTTTAGATGGACAGATATCATGTCAATTTCAACACCTTTTGATACATTATTTGTGGTAATATGTTACATGTAGTACATTGATCGTGAAATGATAGCATATGAATATTACATGAAGCTATGATTTATCATGTAAAATCTTCAATGGAAATGCAATTAAGCCTAATTATTGATGTTGTTCAATATAATGGTATCCTACAAAAGATAGATTAATATTTTAA
Organism: Modiolus philippinarum; assembly: GCA_002080025.1. NCBI lineage: Eukaryota > Metazoa > Mollusca > Bivalvia > Mytilida > Modiolidae > Modiolus > Modiolus philippinarum. The sequence continues at coordinate 203,013 of MJUU01023338.1, forward strand.
AAAATCTTTAAAAAAAAACTAGCCCAATTAAACTTTAATTCAAGATAAAATTGTAACTTTAAGCAAAATAAAAAAGTAAAATCAACCACGAAATGTACATCTAAAAATATGAATTAGATGTCTCCATCCCTTGAAAGTACTCTGGCAATTGGAACAAAACTTCTGCTGCAGTAATCCTTTGGTAATATCTTGAAAAAAAGTGTTTTTTTTTGTCGGTTTATATATACTTTACCAAAGAGACATGGTTTAACATTTGACCCTATGATAGATTTTACTTGGTTAAGATACCCTTTGGTTGGCATCCTGCAAAAACTGGTACAGTGAAATCTGTCTAAACCGAACCCTGACAAAACCGAAAACCTGTCTAAACCAAACATAATATGAAGTTTCTAATTTCTTGTATTGTTACTGTTAAACCAAAATTTCTTCTTTTATTTTTTTTTTAACATTTTATACATTTGTTTTTACTTGTATAAAGCTCATATGGTTTAATATTGACATTTTATGTATTTATTAAAATTGTTCAATATACTCAACAGTTCTCGCCACAGTATAGCTGAAATATTGCTGAAGTTGGCGTAAAACATCAATCAATCAATCAAACATAATATGAAGACCCTTTCTATCTATTTCTCTATATTTTGAACCTGTGTAAACCGAACAAAATCTTCAGTCCCAGAGGGGTTCTGTTTAGACAGGTTTCACTGTACTTGTATTTTCGGGTTTGTACTTTATCCAAAATGGCTGCTGGTGGATACAAAATAAACAGACCCCACCAGAAATCACTTTCAGAGATTTCCTCTGAAACTATTAATCTAACTCTTAACTAATTAGATTTCTGAAACTTCTATGCCAGTTGGTACCAAATCCTACCCACAATGGTCCTTAGGTAGTCCATTGTAAATTTATACGCAAATATGCAAAATTATGCAGTCATATATTGGTATGTGTCTACATTGGCATCATCATTGTCTTAAGCACATCATCTAGATCTTAACTTAAGAAATTTTTACTTCATGTTTAATAAATGACAAAATTTTCTGCAAGTGAGGCACAACTTGATCTTTCTTAACCAGGGCTCTACATTAAGGCTTGTCTGACTTGTCCTTACCAGGGCAGTCAAAATTGTATATGGACAAGTAAAATTTGGAGCTACTTGCCCAAAGGACAAGTGAAAAATTCTAATAAAATGAAATTCTGCACTGTTTGGACAAGTAACAATTAATTTTGGACTAGTAAATCTTGAACATATCCAAATGAAAGTTAATGTAGAGGCATCAATGGATCCTCTTAATACCCCCATGAATAAAGTTTGGGGGTATATAGGGATCACCCTGTTTGTCTGTCCATCCATGCACCTTGTCACCTTTTTCTACTTCACAGCCGTTTGGATTTAGATGAAATGTTACACAGTTGCAGTACACCTCCTAAGATTTGCATGAAGTAACCTTGTTGCTGCTTGAAATTTTGTAGGGGAGGTAATTCATCTTTGAATAATTTCTGGAAAAAAGGGGGGACAAACATTGTCAGCTCATGTCCTCTTAACCGGTAATTGGATTATGATGAAAAGTTACATGGTTGTAGTATTCAACCTGTAGATGTACATGAAGTGATATGGTTGCTGTTCGAACTTATTCGTCTCAGAAATATTTTCTTGAAAAAAAGGGGGGGGGGAGAGGTATATCATTGTGTTCATACTTGTATTGTGTCCACACAAGGAGTTATGTAAGTCCTTGGTCCACATTTATACTGTGTCCACAACTGTATTGTGTCCACACACACACTTTAATTTACACTTGCCATATTGATATAGGGTTCAATTATCGGGGGGTATAACTGGCTGCCATTCGGTGACAGCTTCTGATTTAGATTTGGCTTTTAGGAGAATCTTGTTTGAAATTGTTTGACATGGGAGCTTTACAAGATGAGCTATTTGCAAATCATCTTGTAAACTATTGTAATTCTTTTTTTTTTTCCAAGCGATCTCTTTTTCCTGTCCTTTACTTTCTTTGTTATTTATTAATGTGGTGACAGATTAAATATTAATTTCATTTGTCATTCTCACTTCAAATGAAATAAAACAAAAACCATGAATTGTCCCTCCCTTATTTTATGTTTTTATGGAGAAAATATGATCTTAAATGATAACAAATTTGGTTATTATTTTACTATCATTGTCAGATTACATCAAGGAATTGAAGTGGGGTTAATTAATAACACCTGAGAATTATTGCCAAAATGATAGACAGGTAGGTGTCATCAATGTCATTATGTATGTTTCATATGTCACTCAAAGTTTGGGACACTAACAATGGTAAGGCGCATCATTTTATAGTAACTTGTCATGGCTATTGCTCGAAGTTTTTTGGATAGTATAAGAATGACCACAAATTACATGTATGATACATTCCTTAAGCACGTCTTTTTCAGATGTTTAAGTAAAATCTAGCCGTTGCCCTTGGGGTATGAAATTTTACTGGTTATTTGTTCTATTAAATTTGTATAGGGTCCTCCCTGTGTCAGAATGTCCTCCCTGTGTCAGAGTGTCCTCTCTGTGTCAGAGGGTCCTCCCTGTGTCAGAGAGTCATCTCAATATGATTGTAATTATATGTTGGGTAACCTCTGAAAACCAGCCTCTGTCGTATTTAAAAATTGGCAAGTTTTTAGAGTTTCTGGGTTTTCTGTGGTTTCACAAAAATTCAAACACAGATACCAGAAATAATAATCATCTCTAAGCTCAATTAAGGTTTTATTTTTGTAAAGTTTAGTTAACACCTGTAATCTGTTGAAAAACACTTATTTATCAACAAAGATGGTGATATTTTTGTGAGATATTGAATAAAACTGGTAGATTTTATGTCAGTATAAATTGCCTTCAGGTTTTCCTGAATTTGACAGGGCAATATACTTTTGGGACTTTTCTATTCAGCTGGAATGAGAATGGCTGGTTTTCTGAGGAAATTTTTAACTTCATATTATTATAGATGATAATTCTAGACTGGTTTCTAAGAGGAATCCTGTTTTCAGAGGAGGTTCTACTGTATTGCTTTAACCCTAAGAAATGCTTTAAAGGTGATTGTAAGTGTTTAGAGACAATGTATGTAAATACATACAGAAGTCTAAAAAATGTTTTTATGAGTGTGAGCATAACAAAATTTCCAATCCCTCTAGTTCACCATATTTTTTATGCCCCCGCCGTTAGGGCATTAAGTTTTACCTTTGTCCGTACGTCTGTCCGTCCGTCCGTCCGTCCATACGTCCGTCCGTCTGTCCATCCGCCCGTACGTCGGAAATTTTCATCAAAGATTTCTCAGCTAGTGTATGCAGGAATGATTTGATATTTTGTCTGAAGCTTTGGTATGATGAGTTGTACCGTGTCTCCTTTTTTCAAGTCGGTCGCTCATCTACTTGCTGTTTGCCGATATATCTGTATGGCGGGGGCATCCGTGTCCCATGGACACATTTTTATTATATTCAAATCCATTGACAATATTTATGTCTCCTCCCTCTTAAGGGGGAGACATATTGTTTTTGTCTTTTCCGTCTGTAGTCTGTCCGTCTGTCTGTCTGTCACAAAGTTTGTGGATGCCAGTTCTCCTACGTCTTTCATCAGATTTCAACCAAACTTCACAGGATTGTTGACCATCATGCCCAGTTGTGCATATTGTCTCGCCGGATTGATCGGCTAATTTTTGTGGGAGTCATGCCCCTTTTTGACTTAGAATTTTGAAAAATTAAGTTTGTGGACGCCAATTCTCCTACATCTTTCAGCGGATTTCAACCAAACATCACAGGAATGTTGACGATCATACCTAAAAGTGCATATTGTCTCGCTGGATTGATCAGCTAATTTTTGTGGGAGTAATGCCCCTTTTTGACTAAGAATTTTGAAAAATTATGTTTGTGGACACCAATCTCCTACACCCTTCATCGGATTTCAACCAAACTTCACAGAATTGTTGACCATCATGTCTAGTTGTGCATATCATCTCGCCCTATTGATCAGCTAACTATACGACTGCAAAAATTTTTGCAGTGGTATAATGGTATGGTGCTGTCGTTGTCCTTAGGCGTTTTCGTCTGTTACTTTTGTTTTTGGTCAATAACTTAAGTTCCAGTAGAGCAATCCTTATGAAATTTTAACACAATGATCCTTGGCACAAAAGGAAGGCTTTGAATAGTTTTGATTATGGTGGTCCCACAAGTTCTTAAAAAAGGGGCCAAAAAAGGGTTAAGTTTTGTGTTTTCACATGTGTGGCTGTAGAATCTTTATTTTTATCGGATTTCGATGAGGTTTCTTTCAGTGTGCTCCTTAGAAAATTTCCAATCTGAAGTATGCCAACGGATTTCACATCGCATGTACCGTTCATGAGATAAAGGGGGCCCAAAAGGGGCGAATTTCAAAAAAAAAAATTTTTTTTTAATTTTTAGTCCGATTTTGATACAGTTTTTTGCAATGGATTCTATTTGAAAAATCAATAAGCACTGCACCTTCAGATTTTTTTATAAATTGTTTCCTTTCCGAGCTATGAGGGGCCAAACGGGGCCAAAATTGCAAACATGCTGATCACCTGAAATTTTTATATCAATTGGATTTTTTTCTTTGGATTCCTCTTGTTCTAAGCTTTCAGTAGTATGCCAATGGATTTGACATACCTCTTACTGATTCAGAGCTATAAGGGGTCAAAGGGGCCCAAATTGCAACTTTTAAAAAAATATGTAAAATCTTTTTTTTTCACTACTTTGTATCCAGGTAGTTAATGTGACAATGTCCTTAATGTGTCAAGCAAATTGCTGTGTCCACATTCATTAGTTCGCCTCAACGAAGTTGAGGAGGAATATTGGAGTACCCCTGGCGTCCGCGTCTACGTCCGCGTCCGCTTCCACATTTAGGTATATATCTTGGTAACTATGAATGGTAGGATCATCAAACTTTGTATACAGATGCATCTTGGGCTATCTCACAGCCTCCAAGAAAATTAAGTCTCTTTGACCTATATTTTCCGCTTGAATGAATTACATTTAAGTTTACGTCCGAGTTCAGTTCTCGGTCACTATACATGGTAGGATCATGTAACATTGCATATGAATGCATCTCTGATGGTAGGTCAGCATTCAGGCAAAATTAGGTCTCTTTGACCTAAATTTTCCGCTTGAACGGCTTACATTCAAGTTTACATCCGAGTTCAGATTTTCAGTCACTATACATGGTAGGATCATGTAACCTTGCATATGCATGCATCTCTGATGGTAGGTCAGCATCCAGGCAAAATTAGGTCATTTTGGCCTATAATTTCCACTTGAACGACTTGCATTCAAGTTTACGTCCGAGTTCAGATCTCAGTCACTATACATGGTAGGATCCTGTAACCTTGCATATGCATGCATCTCTGATGGTAGGTCAGCATCCAGTCAAAATTAGGTCACTTTGACCTATATTTTCTGCTTGAATGACTAACATTCAAGTTAACGTCTGAGTTCAGATCTCAGTTACTTATACATGGTAGGATCATGTAACCTTGCATATGCATGCATCTCTGATGGTAGGTCAGCATCCTGGCAAAATTAGGTCACTTTGACCTATATTTTCTGCTTGAGTGACTTTCATTCAAGTTTAGGTCCACATTCTGATCTCAGTCATTATACATGTTAGGATCATGTAACCTTGCATATTCATACATCTCTGACGGAAGGTCAGCATCCAGGCAAAATTAGGTCACTTTGACCTATATTTTCTGCTTGATTGACTTACATCCAAATTTACTGAAGAGTTTAGATGTCATTCACTGTACATGTTAGGATCATGTAAACTTGCATATGCATGCATCTCTGACAATTTGCCATAACGAGGCGAACTTTGTAATCGTTGATTACCTATTTTTTTAATTTACATCATACCTAGTTGTGCATATTGTCTCGCCGGATTTTCAGCCAATTTTTGTGGGAGTTATGCCCCTTTTGACTCAGAATTTTGCAAAATTATGTTTTTGGGAGTTATTCCCCTTTTGACTTAGAAATTTGCAAAATTATGTTTGTGGACGCCAATTCGCCTACACCTTTCATCGGATTTCAACCAAACTTCACAGAATTGTTGACCATCATGCCTTGTTGTGCATATTGTCTTACCCTATTGATCAGCTAATTTTTGTGGGAGTTATGTCCCTTTTTGACTTAGAATTTTGCAAAATTATGTTTGTGGACGCCAATTCGCCTACACCTTTCATCGGATTTCAACCAAACTTCACAGGATTGTTTACCATCATGCCTAGTTGTGCGTATCGTCTCGCCTGATTGATAGGCCAATTTTTTTGTGGGAGTTATACCCATTATGGACTTAGAATTTTGAAAATTTAAGTTTGTGGACGCTAATTCTCCTACATCTTTCAAAGGATTTCAACTTAACTTCACAGGATTGTTGACCATAATGCTTAGTTGTGCATAGTGTCTATCTGTGGCAACATAACACTTACTTGTGTTTTATCACTCAAAGAACATTACATACAGGGGGGGAGACATTCGTTTTTGTATCAAAAACACACTTCTGATTTTAAAACTTGGATAATCAAGGGATGTGACAGGGTAAAAAAAAATCAGATTTAAAACATACAGTTTAGGAAAAGTTATTTTTTCAGCACCTTGATCAAGACTTCTCTGAAAGAAGGAACTTTTTGTGGGGTTTGTTGGGTTGAGATGTTTCTGCTGTAGCAGACACTTGTTTATACTAGCAGTTTTGACATGGAGGCTTTTGATTTGACAAATGTTCTCCTCAGAATGAATTAGATAATTTAAAAAAAATGTCGAATGAATTTGCTGACTAGATAAAACAATCTATTTGTCTTAGGATTATGTCAGAAGAAGATATTTGTTGATTGCTCAGACTATTACATTGTACCATTTTGTGATTATCTGGAATTTCCCAGACTGAGGAGTCAAATCTCTTGTCAAATTAAGTTGAAATAAATAATGATCTGTGATGTCTTGGGATAGGTTTAGTTCTTTTTCCCATTTCTTGGAAATTTCACTGTCTGTTTGGTAATTTTGATTTATGAGGTATTTTTTCCTTAAATTTTGATCAGCCAATTTTGAAGTGATTAGCACTATTGAAATTCTACAAAATTACGGAAATATCAAATTGTCTCTGGAATGATTAATCGATTTTGCTTCTTCACATGGACATTTTTACTACTCAATCAAGAAATTTTAATATGGGATGGGTTTTCCTGATATTCTTAGTTTAAGGTTCCACTAAAGTCAAAAATTAGGACACTCCATAAAGATAGAACTTTTGCCTGTATTTTTCAAGCTACATGAAATATAGTAATAAATCATGACGGAATCCATTCTTTTAAACATTATTTAAATGTTCTCGCTGCATGAATTGTAAATTAATTCAAATTTAAGATTTTATAACCAAATCTTTTTCTTGGGTACACACTCTAATTTAAAAAAAAATCAGGAGGTCAGGAAAACGTCTAATTCTTGTCGAAATTGTTGTGGGTGAATACTATGATGTATAATGCAGGGCAAGCTAACATTGGTTTGTCTAGCAGTAGAAATTTGGCAATTTCTTACCTGAATGTGTAGAATTACTTCCCCTATGTACCAAAATTGAACTCAGTCTTGAAAATGAACAGTAGTCCCAAATAACTGGCATTAGCTTGCCCTTCCTTAGATATTAATGTATACATCCACAACAATTTTGAAACAAATAAGTCCTTTTTCAGACCTCCTGATTTTTTTGAAAATTTTTTGTTTACCAAATGAAAAGATTCGCCTATAAAATGAAAAATTCAAAATTATTTACAATTTTTACAGTGGGTATGTGTAGATTATGTTTAAAGGAGCTCATTCTGCAAGAATATTTTACCAAATGTCTAACAGCATGAGAAATACAGACAAATTTTTTATGTTTACTGAGTGTCCCAATTTTTGACTTTAGTGGAACCTTAACGAATCACTTATAGAACTTATAATTTATAAAATGTGGAAGTTGCTAATATTTGATTGATCTAAAGGGGGGATTATTTGTTCAATATAACACAAAATTAGTAAGGGAGACAATTTCAAAAAAAAAAAAAAAATGTCTATATTTTCTTGAAATTTGGGGAGTTGCAAAACACTGTTACCCTGTAAATATGACAGATTATGTGCTTTTGTAAAGTTGAAAAGTATTGACAATATTTTCTAGTTTATTGGGATTAAAGTATATAAAGCAAACTGTGCAGTGAATCTAGGGTCTATTTATTGGAAAAAGGGACACAACTCTACAATTGAAAAAGTTTCACTTTCTTTCCAGTGCCAACAAATACAATGCTTAATCATCGAGAGATAAATAGAAATTTATTAATTTTTTCTCAAAGAAATTGAGCTTAAATAATTAAGGCATATGACAGCAATTTTATTCTTAAAAATGATTTTATAATCAAACATATTTATTAAATATTATATTCTTGAAATATGAGATGAAAATATGAAAAACCAGGCCTCCAGCAAATAGAGGGCAATACTCTGTTAAGAATTATTTATTTAATCTGAATATAAACTGTTTGTGAAAATTGAATAAACAGTTGATAAATAATTGGGATAATTTGGTCTGTAAAACATCTGATATACAGAATATATATATTCAGGTATGCCACCTTGTAAAAAGAGCTTCATACAATTGACAAATTTTGAGTTTTGAGTAAAATACTTACTTTGGAGGAAAATAACATAGAAATATGATGGAAAAAAAATGTGTGAATTTTATATATCTAAATACATTTTGTTTCCATAATTCTATATTAAGATAACAAATCCACTTGGTCTTATTGATTGTATTACTGATTATGGAAAACTTTCAAATTCCTAGAATATATGACATCCTCACAATGTTGGGAGTCCTTTGTCCTGCCTTGACCAGGTTCTTCGCCAACACAGGACCCCTTAATTAAGCTAGCATAGTGAGGATGATAATACCATAAAATAACGTAAGGTTTGGCTTAAACTGTTCTAGTTAGTATATACCGTATTCCTCGTATTAAGTGTTCAGGGTGCTTAGAAAATTTTAGAAGGGGGATGCTTATTTAGTATGACAAAAACCGTGTTCCAAAACCAAGCTCTTGTAATTAATGTAAAAATGTTTCAACTATCCAAATCTTTGAGAATAAGGCGGATCAGTTGTTTGTACAGAATGCAAATGTAAAAAGTATAACTGGATTGTTTACAATCGGAAACTTTGATGCATGCATACCCATGCACAATTGATAGAAAAAGAAATCAATAACGAAAAATGTATGAGATAAATACAGAAACTATGGTTTTTAGTTGGAATTTTGAGGGGGCGCTTAAGGATTTCAAATGAAACAAAGGGTGGGGGCACTTATAGCAGGAGAGGCGCTTAATACACGGAATAAAGTACAAAGAATTAGTGGATGTCGAAAAAATTAATGTCGCATTAGAACAATTTATATGACAAACACAAGTTTTTTTTAGGGTAAATTGTAAATATAATATGACTTAAGTGTAAAGTTAACAGACTTACAGACCTTTTGATCATTATGGGCTCATTTCAAATAACTTAAGTGACTTTGGTCTTCACTTGTAGATAGTGCAAAGGAATGATTGGTATAAATTGTTACATATTTGAGTATTGAGTACTAATATGAAAAGTTAGAAAACAAAAAAACTATTGTTTAAATGTACTTAGTCAAAGAGAAATGACCGCCTGTCAAATAAATGTGTTACAGACTATGGACATTGACAACCGTACAAACTATGGGTCAGAGGAAAATGGTGCCTCCTAGGCAAAAAAGTAAATTAACCTCAGTTTAATGTTACAAAACTAATTTTATAGGTTAAAAACTTGTGTATTAGGTTCTCTTTTTAAAAGAAATAATATCCCTGGTCATTCAGGTCAAATATACTTGTATTAGTACAACAGTATACATTTCTCCTTAACGAGTGCAATTAATGGAAACAAATTCAGACATTAGACAATATAGGATATGTATGCTGTGAGAGTTTTACTTTTCATTTTTAATTAGAAATTTGTAAGTACAAACTACATTTAACATTTACCAAAATTTGTTTTACTCCAATGCCACTAGTTTTTGATTTTTTCAGGTGGTAAATTACAGTTTTAATGAGTATAATACAATATATACAATCCAGAATTGCTTTTAATGGGTTGTATTTGGATGAAAATGTACCCTGTTATAAATCTGAAGAGGGGGGGGGGGGCAAATGTTAGTACAACAATTTTTTTCTAACTCTTGGCTAACAATTTACAATAGTGCTGACATTTAGAAATCAAGTCATAAAGTTTTTTATTTGCATAAATCTTTCAATTAAAAAATATTTATGGAAGTTATAACACTTCTTGACCAGCTTGCAAAAAGTTATTTTTTCAGCTATGATAAGTTATATCAACTAACTTATAAAGGTCTTCATAAGATGATAGTTGAACTATGATGGCTCAAACAACTTAGACTGATGAAAACAGTCCCATTTAGAAGGGTTTTGGAGATATCAAACTTAAAATTGAACAAGGGGAAAAAAGTTTGAGACATTCCTGGTGTTTGGGTTATTGCAGTTTTAGCCATCAAAGTTCAATTGGTTTAATTTAAAACTTTGATAGCGATAGATATTGTACCAATCAAATCTTGACAATAGAAAAAAAATCACACATGTATGATATCAAAATATCTTCAGTGTGCGAGATTGGGAAAAGGGTAGCTGGTGAATATAGCTTGTTTATCCCAATTTGAGATACAATAATTGGTGCCTGTTTATCATAAATGTAACATTAAATTTAAATGCAAAAATTGGAAACAAGGAAAGTCCTTGAATATATATCATTAAAATATTTTCTTTTTTCAGGTCAAATGTAGACCAATGAGGCTGTCTATAGATGGCCGCTAAGAAGCCTCCAGATGAAGGAAATCGTGAACATTTGTATGTTAGTGTCCAGCAGACTGAAAGGAAGGTCATTCCTGCGGTTCAACTGGAAAGACGGGAGATCAAGATGACCTTTTCACCAGTTGATCAGTCACTGTCATCGGCTGCGGAAGTGACTGATCAACAGAGAGATGTTGAGAGAATTGTGGGTAAAGAATATACAAAGCTACCTGGTGGATCAGGTAGCCCGCAGTTGCATAAGGCTATTGAGGGTCAAGGACAAATAAATGGAAAAAGAGAGAAACAAACTGGTAAAGAAAGAAGGTCAAGGTCACCACAAAAACAAGATGCACAGCATGATAATGTGTTAGAGTTTTTTGAAGAGCAGGGTAAATCTTTTCAAGATCAATCTAAAATCATGGTACCTAAACCACGAAAAGATTGCTCTACAAGTCCTAGTCAAATCCGCCAAAGTGTTGGATTAGATCATTTAGATAATTTAGTCAAATTGATGGAACAATTATCACAGTTAAAAGATGAAAATGCTAAATTAAAGAAAAAATGTGATTATTTAGAAAGTACAAAAACTCTTCTTCAAGCAAAAAGTGCAGTGGAAACAGAAATTACTATCCCTTCCGGTTATCTGACACTTCCTGTCAAAACTGACAAAGAAAAACCAAGAATAAGACGACCAAGACTACCAAGTGCTGAAGACATTGATCTTGATATGTTAGATTCATGTGAATCTACATCAGATACAAGTCCTAAACGTCCAAAACATTCACAATTACATAAACGTAGTTTTTCAACAGGATCTCTTGAAATTCCGTCCGATATTATGGAGCAGTCTGGTGAAGATGAGATTCAAGAAGTGATATATGGTAATACTGGGAAAACGGAACATAAAATATCAAAATCTCCAACTACTAAACGTAAATCTAAGCTTTCTAACTGGACATGGATTAAAAAAATGTTATCGCGTCAAAAATTTCCTGAAGATTTAGGATTTAGTTTAAAGTCTATAGGTAGAAATGTTCGTCTCAGTTCAGGGAGTACCAAAGAATTATCAGTTCCAGCATCTACAATGGAAAATCGATCTGTGGATAGTGGTGTAGGTAGTGGTGTGGAAGCAGACACAGGGGAGGGACATCGTAAATCGGCATCAACAGGTGAGGTCTCTTTAGTTATTGCTTCACAGGGGGGTGAATCTAGTACTCCTACTTTAAGTAAAATTAATTATGAGGATCTTGCCTCAGAAATCTGGATGGGACCCCCTGAATGGCTTGAAGAACATGAAGAAGAGATGACCTTATCTGACCCAGTATCAATCATTGAAAATAAGGAAGTTATAGTTTTGAAAAGTGCTTTAGAAAAGCAAGACCATGAAGAGTTGCTTCAAGTACCAATCCCTAGAAGAAAGTCCAGTCCCTCTCTTCTTGGACATGATACTACAGATGAAGAAGAGGATCTAGCAGCTGCTGAAGAATATCTGAACTTAAGACGCTCATCAAGTTACAAGGGAAGATCATCGACAGGGGAAATAATTCAAGAACCTATCACACCAAAAGCTTCAAAAAAGCTACATAGGTCAAAACTAAGCAGGATGAAGTATATGGTAAGGACAAGTAAAGATAGTGTTAAAAGAAAATTATCAAAAAGGTATAGTGGTCACAGCGAGAAGGATGAAATGGAATTTGAAGGTTACGAATTTGTGGATGATTACCCAGAAGGACCTCTTGGAAGATCAACACCAAAAACATCACCCTTAACAGTTAGACAGAAATCGCTTGATTTTAAATTGCCACCTACATGGATTTCGCACATGGGAACAACTATAGATGTCTCGTCTTTGATGGGTAAGTAAGACCAAATTATATCCGAAAATTAATCAAGCATGAAGACTCTTCGAACAGCATGAAGATATCTACAAGTTTTCGCATGTTTCTTATGTTTTCAAACTATAACTTCCTTATATTCAAACGTACGATATCTTGTTTTTCTCTGCACTCGTTTTTGTTTGACAATATTACACCATAACCTTCGAGTTTCCTGCATGTCTTATACAATAGACATGAGATTTTTAAGTATTATATATATATATTTGCCTGGAAGGTTTGATCACACACATATATATATTTGTTTTTACTTGGTTTATTATGTTTTTTTTTGTAATGTGATGTTTTAAAAGTTTTGACCAGAATGACTCATCATATGTCTTGGTAGATTTTAGTTGAATTTTATTTTTATGTATTTACCTTTTAATGGAAATCTTGTATATATTGATATCCAGTTTGTACTATAACATGTATAAGATTACAAAAGTATATTTGCATTGAGCACTGTGTTTTGATACTCAAATTGTAATAAAAATGTGACTATGTTGTACTTCAGACAGCTTCAGAATGAACTCGTAATCCACATATACAAAAATCTCTTATACTAGAGTGCTTCTGTATAGATATGATACTTTATGCCATAGTAAAAAAGATTTCCTAGATTCTTGTCCAACACCAGAAATTGTGGACTGGAGGGCTAATTTTATTTCTTTTTTATCACTTTAAGTTAAAATAGTGTAAATTTTTAAAGAGAAATCACCATAAATCAGCAAAAAAATCAAAATAAATTTTTTTTGAGGTTTGCAGAAAAAATTGGGGCATGATGAGAAACTAGGATATTATTTATTATGGCCTTATATAAAACTTTAGTCCTAAATTTTTAAATACAAACATTTTGAAAAGGTTATGGCAGCATTATTGTGTGATGAACAGTAAAGAAACTATAAGCAGTTGTATTCAGTCAAGATATTTTTTATGCCCCTGTGAAGCAAAGAAGATTTTTGTCTGTCTGTCAGTCTGTTCATTTGTAAACAAAACTTGATTTTGGGTATATCTTTTGAATGGCAAGAGATATGGCTTAAATATTTTACATTTGCATTCCTTGTGGCAAGACATTTCAAATGGTACCATAAAATTGGATATCATGACCTTGGCCTGCAGCCTACTGATAAACTTTAACATTGGCTAAATTCTCTAAATGGTAAGTGATATGGCTCTCAGATTTCACATATGCATTCCTTGTGGCAAAAGAGGCTTTTCTTGGCTACCAGAATATCTTTTGAACAGTTAGTTAATTGGGCTTTTAATATTTTACTTTATTTATTTCCTTGAAGTAAGACAATTTTTATGGGTATTTGAAAATTTGATGACCTTGACCTTGGCATGTGACTATATTTGGTCAAAGGGAGTTAAACTGTGTTTGTTATGTGTGTGAGTGTTTGATATGTTTGTGATATTAAGAAATCTGATGTTGCTGATGCAATGTTTTATGTCATTTATTTGTATATAGAAACAATAATCTTCTGTGAGGAAATGTTTCTGAATATCCAAAGAATTTGTAAAGAAAAAATGATTTTTAATATTATTCATTTAAACATGAAGTATAGCTAAACTTAAACATGAAGTGTAGCTTTTGAATGGGAAATGGTATTGTTTTATATTTCATAGATTTTACTTTTCAGTTGATGTCAAAATTTATAAATACATATATTTTTTATTAGCTCGTAAATTTCTATTCATGCTAAAGGTTTTCCCCCTTAACTGCTACTCAAGGGCATAGGTGTTCCACAAACGCATCTTGTTACTCAAGGGCATAGGTGTTCCACAAACGCATCTTGTTATATTTTGTGTATAGTAAATGTTTACACATGCACTTTATATTCCTAGACCAAAACATGGCTAAAAGTTGCCAGTTTTCAGTTAATTCAAAATTTGACAAAAGTTGCAGTTTGTATTTCACTTTAGCTATGTTTAGATATTAATGTTAGACTGTTTTATTGCTGTTTCATTTTTTTTTCTTTTTGAGCCAAATTAAGTGAGTCGGTCCATGTATCCATACCCTCTTTTATCATGAATCTGGGTATGCATGGGCATTTTGACAATTTATTTTTCACCATAGAAGTTATCCATACTTTGTCATTCAGGAGATATATTAATTACAAATACCCTATGGCAAGTTTAAAACTTTAATAGAAAATTTAGACATGTATCTTATTAAATTTCTGTATTTGTTAAAATGAATGTTTTATCTGATCAGTCAATGACTATATATGTATCCCAAGGATGTGACAACTATTTTTGTTGAAAACATGAAAGGATAAATACTGGATAGAATAAATATATATTGAACTGTACGAGACATTACCCTCAAAACTAACAAAGTTCACAGTGGTCACTTCATAACTTGTAACAAATGAAAAAAATGAAGGGATATCATCAGATCATAATCATATATAATTGGAAATTTAAAGCTGATGAAAAATGCTGTCATTATTGCTCTTCATTTTGAAATCACTGTAACCATTATGTGATTTTCACAATGTTTCAAGACTTCTCCTACTCCTAAAGGTAGTTTTAGAGGAAATCGCAGCTATATTTCAACAAAGCTGTATTATGGCTGGGATTTTTGCACTCAAAACCAAAAAGCAGACATGTCAATTTCCAAACTACGCAACTAGCATGGGTTATTTTTACTACACTGTCTTTAGTATCCAATTTTTAGCTTGCCTCACGAAGTGAGGGGAGGGGAAGGCTTATGTGATTCCCCTAGCATCAGCGTCTGCATCCGGTTAGGTAGAATGGTTAAAGTCCATTCTTGCTTACTGACCAGTCCTGCATCAACCATATTTTTATGTATGATGCATTTTCAGATTACAACTGCAATGCATGCTTCGGATGCTGTCTGTGACCTACATTTTACACAGGAGTGACTTAATTAGGAAGAATGGTTGAAGTCCATTCCCGCTTACAGATATGTCCCACATCATTGGTATGTATGATGAATTTTGGAGTGACAACAACAATGCATGCTTCGGATGCTGTCTGTGACCTATATTTTATTCATGAGCGACTTGGTTAGATAGAATGGTTAAAGTCCATTGCTGCTTTCTGACATGTCCCACATCAACCATTATGGTATATGTGATGCATTTTGGGATGACAACAACAATGCATGCTGTGGATGCTGACTGCGACCTACATTTTACGCATGATCAACTTGGTTAGGTAGAATGGTTAAAGTCCATTTCTGCATACCGACATGTCCTACATAACCATATTAGTATATATGATGCATTTTGTGATGACAACTGCAGTGAATGCTTTGGATGTAGTCTGTGACCTACTATTTATGGTTGAATGAATCTGTTAAAAAGAATTATATAGTCCATTCTTGTTAACTGACATGTTTAACAGGTGACAATGCTGAGCAACGAGGTGAGCTCAGCAGGCTGTGGCTGCTTTCTATGTTTAGAATTGGCCAATCAAAAACCTCTCCAGTTTCTAAAATGGACCAAACAAAACTAATAGAAATTAGTGGGTTGCCCTGTGTTCTTAATGTCCCCTATGGTTTTGGATGTATGTATATACAGGGCTTGTTTTCTCCATGGAAACAAAGTTGTCTTGCAAACGTAAAAGTCAAGTTCAATTCCCCTGCGAAATGTGACCATGGTTGACCATGGACAACCATGGTTAACCATGGTTTTAACAATTTTCGTTAAATGGGACACCATGGTCAATCATGGTCATGACCATGGTTAACCATAGTCAGTGTCAGTGGTTGACCATGCTTATTAGAAGAGCTATTTTCTATAGTTTAGAATTTGTTAATGTTATTATGTCTATTTAACTTGGCTCTGTTCACCTTCGCTAGCTTCTCTCTTTGAATTTATAAGTGAACATATTTTAAATATATAGTGTAACAGTAAAAACTTTTGATAAGGTGTACATTGATTTTTAAATTTTGCAAAATTCTCGTAATTTGTATTGTTTCTTTACTCTCGATGATTCATTTCACTTCAGTTAAATTATTTTGAATTATCATTAATAGGATTTCATAAATGATCTTAATTTATTTCAATAAATTACACTGTAACTCTTAAAACAAAGGGAGATAATTTAAAACTTGTTTCCAAATATGTGGCTAGATCTGCCAAGGTTGATTTTTGGAATCGCCAAAAATTTGATGGGAGTGAAAACATCATTTAAAAAAACTACAGAGTTATTTGAATAAAATTAAAATTAAAATATAACAATCATAAGACATGAAATGACATAAATTATGGTGAGCCTTTAGTCGAATTCAAAAGGGCTTTAAACTTGAATGATAGAATATTTGAATATGGATAAACATAGTGAAAGCACTACAAAGCATTTTGAAAAGTCATAAATAATATAATGAAAAGCAATTTATTTTATTGATAATTATTTTAATCTATTATGCCTGTGTAATTGTGAATGTAAGCATGGTCAAAGATATTATGCAGGCTTGCAGGTGCATAAAATCACCCAAGTTCAAACCATGGTTAACCATGGTCATTGCAGACTTGACCATGGATAAGTCAGATTCAACCATGGTCATTGTTTTGGCCGCCGTGCACGGTCCCGGCTTATGAATAGGCCTGCAGCATCCTCTGAGCTTGGAGTATGAGTCTTTCTAACAGAGGACCCCGAGGGAACCCCGGGATATAGAAATAGGACCTAGTACCTCGGGCTTGCGGGGTGTGACCCCTCCTAAACTGGGGCTGACCCGAGGGTCCCGGGATATAGAAATAGGACCCATTCCGTGGTTGTGCGGGAAATACACAACCCATCTGTCGGATGGGATGTAAACTCAGGTCCAAGTGTTGGAAGAAATGCCACGCTTCCTGCACGTTAAAGAACCCTTGTAGAATGCTTTTTTTGAGTGGTCCATAGGTGATCGGCTACAAGGCTAAATTCTCTGCCCTTTTCGATTTCACCCTACTTTTCCAGTGGCAGTCAGAATTTCCCGTCCCATGGCCCTTTCCATACCCCCAAAGTGATTATTTATCAACAAACTTGTTCTCGTCTTGATATAGCTGAAATATTGCTGAGTAGACGTTAAACAATATTCAATCAATCAATCAATCATTGTTTTGGAAACCATGGTTGTTGATGGTGTGACCATGGTCAATATTATAAGCATGGTTAACCATGGTCTACCATGCTTTAACCATGGTTAACCATGGTCAACCATGCTTTAACCATGGTCAACCATGGTTGTTCCTGCTTTATCCATGGTTGTTCATGGTCAACCATGGTCACATTTCGCAGGGGTATAGTTATTTGTTTTCAAAAGCTACTAAATTACTAATAAAGGCAAAATTGTTTTAAGTATGAATATGTTTGTCAAGTTTACTCTGTTTTATGAAAGTATGAAGGGGACATTAAGCATTTTGGACAGTCTTTAATGTCATTCTTGTCAAATTGTGTGTTATCTGACAAGTAATCCACTTTAATTCAATGTTTTGTCCACTCATGTGTGAACAATCTTCAGAATGACCCAAACTAATGATTTATTACTTGTAGTACATAGTGTGTCATTCAGTTGGTGGCCAATATTGTCATGGGATATATATATGGTAGTAAATAGATGCACTGTTTAGGTGGCTCACTCATCACATTTTTTGTGTCAGATATCTGAACTCTTCTAGCTTTCTCCAGTGTAATGGCTTAAAGAATTTTGCACACAGACCCTTTCATCTTTCATGAATGTCTTCTATAGGTTAAATTAAGACACATTTTCATAAAATTCTTGATATAACTTCCTAGCTTTTAGACAAAAAATAGCCTAATGTTAATTAAGGGAAATCCAGAGAAATCCATTTTCCACAGAATTTTTAATGTCTTCTATCTCCGTTAAAATCACAAGGACCTATATATTTCTTTTTACCATTTCATTAAGTCTACAATGCTTCATTAATTAATACTGAGCCTCTTAAAAAAAATTAGCAGCATTTGAGAACTTGACAGTACCTACATAATATCTCACATCCTCAGAAAGTAACTGGTGAAGTGACATAAAATGCACATTATACCAATATCTACATAATACATCACGCCTAGTAAAGTATCTGATGAAATGTCATAGCATTTACACCATGTCAGTACCCACAAAATATAACTGGTGAAGTGCCATAACATTCATATCATCATACCAGTACACACAAAATATATTGGGTGAAGTGTCAAAGCATTTACATCATCATGTCTACCTTCAAAATATAACTGGTGAAGTGTCATAACATTCACATCATCATGTCAGTACCAATAAAAATATAACTGGTGAAGTGTCATAACATTCACATCATCATGTCAGTACCCGCAAAATATAACTGGTGAAGTGTCATAACATTCATATCATCATACCAGTACCCACAAAATATATCAGGTGAAGTGTCAAAGCATTTACATCATCATGTCTACCTACAAAATATAACTGGTGAAGTGTCATAACATTCACATCATCATGTCAGTACCAATAAAAATATAACTGGTGAAGTGTCATAACATTCACATCATCATGTCAGTACCAATAAAAATATAACTGGTGAAGTGTCATAACATTCACATCATGTCAGTACCCACAAAATATAACTGGTGAAGTGAAGTGTCGTAACATTCACACCATCATGTCAGTCACCACAAAATATAACTGGTGAAGTGTCATAACATTCACATCATGTCAGTACCCACAAAATATAACTGGTGAAGTTTCATAACATTCACATCATGTTAGTACCCACAAAATATAACTGGTGAAGTGTCATACCATTCACATCATCATGTCAGTACCTGCAAAATATAACTGGTGAAGTGTCATAACATTCACATCATGTCAGTACCGACAAAATATAACTGGTGAAGTGTCATAACATTCACATCATCATGTCAGTACCGACAAAATATAACTGGTGAAGTGTCATAACATTCACATCATCATGTCAGTACCGACAAAATATAATTGGTGAAGTGTCATACATCATGTCAGTACTGACAAAATATAACTGGTGAAGTGTCATAACATTCACATCATCATGTCAGTACCGACAAAATATAACTGGTGAAGTGTCATACCATTCACATCATCATGTCAGTACCTGCAAAATATAACTGGTGAAGTGTCATAACATGCACATCATCATGTCAGTACCTGCAAAATATAACTGGTTAAGTGTCATAACATTCACATCATTGTGTCAGTACCTGCAAAATATAACGGGTGAAGTGTCATAGCATTCACACCATGGTGTCTGTACCTGCAAAATATATCACACCTCTGGGACGTACCTGGTGTGCCACAACATTCACATTCTATCAGTGCCTTTAAAATAAATGTCAAACCTCAGGAAAATAACTTTTGAAGTTTCTTAACATTCATACCCTATCAGTACCTATCACACATGAGGAAAATAACTGACAAAATTTCATATTCTAGTACCCCTACAGGAACATGATCCAAGGACATGGTATTCTTGTGTTCCCACCGCCCTCTATTATGTTGCTCTACACTAACATGATTCAAGGACGATTCTGTTTTCCAAACAGAAACATGATACAAGGCTCCCATCCTGTTAC
>MJUU01023338.1:235747-255900 GCA_002080025.1 Modiolus philippinarum
GGATAAATCTATCTAATTAATGAAAGAAAAAAATGACAATTAATTCAAATTCCCTTCATTTATACTGCAATATTTATTTTTGAATTATGTAATTTTAAGAATTTTAATATTTATTTTTGAATTATGTAATTTTAAGAATTTTAATAAAGTACAATATTTTTTCATTAAATGCAAATCTATTTATAGTCCCTATTTTCATCAACAGATCAAGGTAAAACCTCCCAGGGCCACAACAGATTGATATACAATAGTATTGTTGGACAATTCAAAAGGATCCTGATTGTGTTGATTGGTTAACAAAAGCAATCCACCAAAAACATTTTCGAATATATGTTGTAGTCCAGCAATACCAGTTGCTCAAAAAAATAATAGGTACAGCTTACTCAAATTGTTAAATTGGTTACACAATAGGAACTAATAGACCGGTAAGGTCATACACAATGGACAATAAAATACGGATATTTTTTAATCGAAGCGTGTAAAAGTGTGAGCTAGTGGTATTTCCGATTTATATGACTGCTTTGTTATGTTATTTTTGAAGCCAAAAAAAAAAAAAAGAAAAGAAAAGGAATTAAACTCATATTTATAATTTTATTAACGTTACAAATTAAAAATTTCATATTTAAATGGTAGAGCATGATATGCAACGCAGATAAGATTTCATAACAACAACACATTCGTTGCTAGGTTACGGTTATGTCAATTTCAGTTCCGAGTCTTAAATTTAGTAACTGTTGTAAATTTCTATTATTGTCATTATTTGATATGAATTTTTGGGTGATTCATTTTTCTAAAACTTTATTTACACAAAATAAAATGAATAAAATGTGAAATTGTACATTACGAATGTCCTTCTGTAAAAAAAAAATTACGCATGTGCTAAAAAATATTGTTGGAATTAGTCCATAGCTTTGTTTCCAAAGCGAAAGAAGAGAGTCATATTAGAATTGACCATTTATATTAAACATCTCAGATGATAGTTCGGCCAGCAAAAGATCTTCTTAATGCATACAAAAAGTAATTATTATCTTGTCATTTTGACTTGTTAGTTTGATTTGCATTCTACATCTAAAATTACCTTTGAAGCCCCTCCTTCATAATTGTCATATAAACCATAATTTGATGGACAGAAAATTTAGAAATTAAATTAGATCTGATCAAAAGGACAGAAATTTGTAAGACATACAAATTGTCTTTTTGTATTATGATTAATGTATGTATTGTACTTTCCGCTGAGAAATTGACATAATAATGATGACACAATATGGATTACTATTGTGTAATTAATTACCTAGAGGTGAAAATGATTATGTCCAGGACTAGACAAAAACTACACATAAAACAGGAAGGAGTTGTCTTGTCATGAATCATAAAATGTTATGAGGTGCTAGAAATTTCATAATTAGTATGACAAAACTGCATAATTGTAAATAATATATTTTCATTCCGTAGATTATATTTTTGTCTTAAATTGCTAGAAAATTTGCTTTTCTCTTGGTTAGAGGCAGTTAATGGTGACATGAACTCTAGTTAACACTAAGCCAGAATAGAAATGATTTGTTCTATACTAAGCCAGAGTAGAAAATTTGTATTGTTCTATATAATTAGTAGAAACCCGTGGATGAGGGTTATGAATGGCTCACTTACTCAGAACAGAGCAATATAGAAATTTTAGACAGAGCTATATTTACTGGAATCATTTACAAATAAAAAAGGTTGAAAAACATGATTGAGAACTATTTTATATAATAGTATTTTAAATCGTGAAAAATGTTCGACGTTCATGTTATACTTGTATTATACAATTATGGTCTTTTGTAGAGGTCCATTTAATCCGATATCTAGCATCAGTCAATATGATTGATATTTAGAGGTCTATTACCGATATCGACTGCTACAAAGGACAGTTAACGTTTTATTATATAATTAAAAAGAAAATATAATAATCTGTTAAAATAAAATTCATCAATCTTCATGAAAGTTGAAAATTCTTGATAAAAAACAAAATTCAAGAGAGCCGACTTTAAATTTTTGTAAATTTGACAAAAGTTGGCTAACCGAAGACTTATTTGCCTCTTTTTGGCATTTCCGTAATATTTGATTTCCNCAATATGGATTACTATTGTGTAATTAATTACCTAGAGGTGAAAATGATTATGTCCAGGACTAGACAAAAACTACACATAAAACAGGAAGGAGTTGTCTTGTCATGAATCATAAAATGTTATGAGATGCTAGAAATTTCATAATTAGTATGACAAAACAGCATAATTGTAAATAATATATTTTCATTCCGGAGATTATATTTTTGTCTTAAATTGCTAGAAAATTTGTTTTTCTCTTGGTTAGAGGCAGTTAATGGTGACATGAACTCTAGTTAACACTATGCCAGAATAGAAATGATTTGTTCTATACTAAGCCAGAGTAGAAAATTTGTATTGTTCTATATAATTAGTAGAAACCCGTGGATGAGGGTTACGAATGGCTCACTTACTCAGAACAAATACAGAGCTATATTTACTGGAATCATTTGCAAAATAAAAAAGGTTGAAAAACATGATTGAGAACTATTTTATATAATAGTATTTTAAATCGTGAAAAATGTTTGACGTTCATGTTATACTTGTATTATACTATTATGGTCTTTTGTAGAGGTCCATTTAAACCGATATCTAGCATCAGTCAATATAATTGATATTTAGAGGTCTATTACCGATATGGAGTGCTACAAAGGACAGTTAACGTTTTATTATATAATTAAAAAGAAAATATAATAATCTGTTAAAATATAATTCATCAATCTTCACGAAAATTGAAAATTCTTGATAAAAAACAAAATTCAAGAGAGCCGACTTTAAATTTTTGTAAATTTGACAAAAGTTGGCTAACCGAAGACTTATTTGCCTCTTTTTGGCATTTCCGTAATATTTGATTTCCAATGACACCTTCTGACATTGACGCACATAACGTACCAATTAGAAATTCCGTACTCGCGAAATATGTCTTGACCAATCAGCGACGTTGTGAACAATCATAATTCCAGAATGCCGCACAATTTCTGAATTGGTCCATCATGCACTGTGCTTTGTGACTGACAATGTATATGTTTATTGTAGGTGGTAAAGGGTTATTTTCGTGTATTTTGATTTTCATATTCAGGGGTTCCGTGATTGATTAATGCCCTTATTTCACTGTGTTTCGTGCATGCAAGCCGAATTCTTACTTTTCCTTCATCAACTTTTATATATATATTTATTTTTTATATTTTAGACCTTCATCCTTGACATACCATTATCTACATAATATATTTCATCCGACATGCATATCTTGAAAATGTCACCTACATCCAGAACAGGATTTTGTCTCAACAATTAACCATATCACATGTATAGCCATAGGAATTTATTGTACAAAAAGGTCAACCTAAAAAGTAATGACTGAACTGTCTCGGCCTATTGATTCAATTTCCTTGATATGAATAGGCCGCTCGGTCAAGAGATGCAATTGTAAGTTTGAAAACTTTGACAAAAAAACAAAACAAACAATTATTTTCTTAAAGATTGGGCTGCCCTAATCAATACTAATTACACAGTCTGAATAACTTGTTTACCTGTCAGAATGATACTTGAGTTGATTGACACAAATCAATAAACGGACATGCATGACAATTTCACTTGATCAATTTTGCGGTTGAATACAGTGACCTCCCGGGGGGTCATGCTTACCAGCGGGTGACAGGACGTTTTTGTGGGTATGAACTAGCGTGACCTAGCAAATGCAGGTCATTTCGCAGGTATGGACAGTTCGCGATTCAATAAAGCCTGTATAATTTCAGACCGATGACGGAAACCGCGATTCCGTAATTAATTAATTATGTTAATTAGCTAAGTGCAGGCATAATTGCATATATGCCACTGAAATTTTAAAATGGCACAACCATCCCAACTTTTGGATATATGAAGCGTAGTTGTAGTATCTGTTATTTCTGCAGCAACCTGGCTAACAAAAAGCATCTCATTATTTTAGTAGTATAGATTAGAATAATGGGGAGTATTATTGGTAACCATAAACATTTCTTTTCTGGGCTTTATACGATCTTGATAAATACCCCACTAACGAGGGGGCATGGTATTTACCGTGTCTCGTATGTAACAATGGATACATTCTGGCAGTGTATTCCTTCCTTTTGGATAAAATGCACTAGGGAAGAATATCCACAACATCTCATTGACCAATCACAATGGAGTACTGACCTTGACGGAATAAACATCAAGGTAGAAATACAATAGGTTGTTTATATACCCGGAAATTCTGCACGGCAGAAAGAAAGTACACTTACATCGTACACCATGCACATTATAGAAAAATTTTGTGATGTTTATTTTTCATGATTTTTTATGACGAAAGAATAGAAAATTGCAAATCACGTGACAAGATCATCTGCCTGACCTGCAATTTTGAAGAAAATTTGAATACCGGTCTTGGAGTTATTGCCCCTTTTCCATAACATTTTCAAAATTTTGATATTTTTAACCAAAAAACTGTAACAGCTAGATAAGAGGTCAACTGTAAATTGCAAAAATGTTCAGCATATTGCACCCACCGGCAAATAGGGTCTGTAAGTCTTGTTCAATTTTGGGACCTCAGGGTACATAATTTGTACCAGGAAGTTGCATTTTAACAGAACAATATGAAATTTCAACCACAAAATGTGGACATCATAAGCGCACAACGTCATATTTTGGAGGGAAACTTTTTCAAATTTGAATTTTATCGTGATTTCATGGTGTTACATGACGAGACTTACAGACCCTATTTTAAGGAAAATCTGAAAACCCATTTAGGAATTATTGCCCTTTCTTGATCAAATTTTTGCAAGTTTATACATTTTGCCTTATATTTCAAAACAGTTTGATGTAGAGATTAAGTTTTCAATGCAAAAATGTTCAGTATGCCAAGGACTACATTTATCTTCATGATGGCGATTGTCTGGCATGGCCGCACCTCATCCAAGATGGCTACAAGGTGCATGGATCTTAGTTTAACATTGGACCCTATGGGAAAAAACACATTCAAATATCTTCTCCTGTGAGACTACCTGGCCAATTGGAAGCATACTTGGTCACAAATGTCCGTAGTTGGTTCTCTTTGAAAAATGTGTCTGGCAAGTCCACATCAGATCCAAGATGGCCGCCATCGGGAGACATAGTTTAACATTGAACTTTATTGGAAAACACATTCAAAGACCTTCTTCTCTGAAACTATTTGGTTAATTTGAATCATTAGCTTGGTCACAATAGTCCTTTGGTGGTCCTCTTTAAAAAATTTGTCCCACAAGTCTGCACTTCATCCAAGATGGCTGCCAGTGGCGAAATTACTTTAACATAAAACCATATTGTGAAAACACATTCAAAGATTTTCTTCTCTGAAACTTAACTCAGCTAATTGGAACCAAACTTGGTCACAACTTTCCTTCAATTGGCTCTCTTTGAAAAATGTGTCCAGCAAATCTGCATCATATCCAACATGACCACAAGTGTGGATTATAGTTTAGCATAGGACCCAGTCTGCATCATATCCAACATGGCCACAAGTATGGAATATAGTTTAGCATAGGACCCAATAGAAAAGCCAGTTAGAACCAAACTTGGTCACAATAGTCTTTAACGGTCCTCTTTATAAAAAAAAAAGATGTATCCAACAAGTCTGCACCTCATACCAGATGGCTACCAGCAAGGAACTTGGTTTAACACAATGGACCCTATGGGAAAATATATTCAAAGATCTCCTCTGAAACCAACTTTTCCTATTTGAACCGATTTGGTCACAATTGTCCCTTGTTGGGTCACTTTTGTTCCACATTAGATCCAAAATGGTCCCAAACAGGGAATATAGTTTAATATATAAGTCCCTATGGGAAACACATTCAAAGATCTTCTCCTCTGAAATAGCTTGAACAATTTAACCTGAATTAAGTCACAAAAGTTTTTAGGTTGTCGCCTTCAAAGTTTGTGATTTTGATGTTGCTACCTCATCCGAGAATACATTTATTCTTCTTTGTATGGAAATCCCCGTATTTGATTGGTTACGAGTACTTCCAATTATTTCCGTCACTGTGTTTTATCAACGAGTAAAAATACATTAGCATGCGACTCCTTGACAATGACAAATGTAAACAAAGACAGCAGAGTAATCTAGACATGGAAATGGTGCATCAGCCACTTTTTCATTAAGTTATCTTGCGTGAACACTTGCTTTCCATTTTTAGAATGTAATTATAAGTATTGAATGCAATATTTTGTAGTTTTATTGGAGTGTAAAAGTGTTGACCGTAGCACATTTTTCACATGAAGTGCTAGCAAGCTTCATTCAAAATGTTTAACGGTCCATGCTTTTACACTCCAATAAAACTACAAAATATTGCATTCAATTCTTAATTGGAGCCAACAGGAACATAGTTAAACATAGAACCCCAAGGGAAATGCATTCAAAGATCATCTCCTCTGACACATAAGCCATATTACATCAAAAACTAGAAAATAAGACCCTTTAACATTTAGATTATTTGGACTGTCTTCGTCAGCCATGGACCAGATGACAGAGCCTCTAGTTTGTAGTTTACTTCAACAAACATTTATTCACTGTTGGAGTACAGAGGCATCCATGGATACCTGAATCCACATGGAGGTATTTGTTTACTATGTAGGGTAGGTTCATCAAATGTGCATATATATAAGGGTCATGTGAGCTATTGCCATCACTTAGAGTCTGTTGGTGTCCATTGTTCCTCTGTCTGTCATTGGACCATATATGGGAAAACACATTCAAAGATCTTCTTGTCTGAGACTACTTGGCCATTTGGAATCCTACTTGGGTCACAAATATCCTTAGATTGTCACCCTTAAAAATATGCTTGGCAAGTCCGTATCGATCCAAGATGGCTGCCACGGGGAAACATTGTTTAACATTGAACCCAATGGGAGTAAATTAAAAAATCTTCTCCTCTGAAACAATTGTTCAAATTTTAACCAACATTTGCCTAAATCATTACAAGGTTATCCAGATTCAAAATTGTGTTTGATTAGTTTGAGAACCAAACAACATGGCTGCCGTTACTAAAAATAGCACATAGTGGTAAATTGCTGTTTTTTTTTCTTCAAATAACTCAAAATCATTACAGATATCAAAGATCTGTTATAGAGTAAAAGTGATTAGCATAACAAGTTCAACCTGCCTTGAAATGCTGAAGAAAATCTGATACCTGTTTTGGAGTTATTGCCTCTTTTCCATAAAATTTTCAAAATTTTAGTAATTTTTATATTTTATAAAAAAAAAAAAAAAAAAACTATAACAGATAGAGGTCAACTTAAAATTGCAAATATGTTAAGCATACTGAGATCTACCCACCTGGAAATTTTGAAGAAAAATCTATATACCTGTTTTGGAGTTATTGCCCTATATTTGTCAAAATTCGTAATTTTATACATTTTGCCTTCTATTTCAAAAAGGATTTGAGATAGAGTTAAGTTTTAGATGCAGAAATAAATATCATGTCTAGGACAACATTTTATTGTCATGATTGAAATTGTCTGACATGCCCACAATTCATCAAAGATGGCTGCCAGTGGGGAACATAATGGGAAAGCATTCAAAGATCTTCTCCTCTAAAGTTACATAGCCATTTAGAACACAAAGTGGACACAATAGTCCATCACCAACAGGGAATATAGTTAAACATTGAACATAATGGGAAAGCATTCAAAGATCTTCTCCTCTAAAGCTACATAGCCATTTAGAACATAAAGTGGACACAATTGTCCATCACCAACAGGGAATATAGTTAAACATTGAACATAATGGGAAAGCATTCAAAGATCTTCTCCTCTAAAGTTACATAGCCATTTAGAACATAAAGTGGACAAAATTGTCCATCACCAACAGGGAATATAGTTAAACATTGAACATAATGGGAAAGCATTCAAAGATCTTCTCCTCTAAAGTTACATAGCCAATTAGAACACAAAGTGGACACAATGGTCCTTCACCAACAGGGAATATACCCCCGGTAGTTAAACATTGAACATAATGGGAAAACATTCAAAAATCTTCTCCTCTAAAGCTACATAGCCATTTAGAACACAAAGTTGACACAATAGTCCTTTGGTGGTTCCTTTTAAATGATGTGTTTGAGATGTCTGTGCCTCATCCAAGAAAGTAGTCAGCAGGGAACATAGAGCCCTATGGGATCTTCTCTTCTGACACATTGGGCCATATTACATCGAGGTCTAATAACATATCAGAAAATGAGACCCTTTTACATTTTGTTTTTTGAACTGTCTATGTCAGCCATTGACCAGGTGAGCTACAGGCTCTTGGGAGCCTCTAGTTTACATTACATATACTAATAGATATTGTTCTGAGCAGTATTGTGACATATTATGGCATTAGTGTTGCATATTATAATGATTGTAACAAACCATGTCTTGTTTTTTTTCTAATTTCTGTATGTAATCAAAACATTAAAATTTGTGTGTATTTTTTTAACATATTATTTATTGTTTTTTTATTCTCTAATTGTTGTTTGTTTCATTTAACTTTATATATTTTTTGTCATTTATGAGCAACAATTAATTATGACAAACTGTACATCAAATTTTAATGACAAAGTTTTATTCTGTTGACATATTTTAAGACAAGGAATTTCAAACATTGAGTAGAATATAGACAATAGCCACTGACTTACTCACCTAAGTGAAGCTGATGATTTATTTAGTAACATCACTTTTTGGCTCTTGGGCAACTTAATATTAAATTGCAGATATTTTGACACCCACATCTGGACCATTTAGCCTATGCTTTGGTATGAATGGGAATGTGAATTCAGGAAGATGTTGATTATTTATTTCTTACTACATCCATATTTGGTCTTTCACACCTTGTAGATCTTTTGACATCCTTATTGGAACCATTTCTTTATAGTCTGTCTTTTTGTCAATATGAAGTGCTTTTATTCTAGCTGAAGGTTGAATAGAGACCTCAAGTCCCAAGATAAGTTGTATACAAACTTACTTAGGTTACATAGAGAATGTGCAAGAGATGTGGAATTACAATCAAAGAAAGGAAAAATACAAGATATAAAAGCTTCTTAATCTTGATGCATTAAGCAGGTCAAGATCACCCCTCAGAATTTCTAAGAATATTTACTTTCTGAATTTTAGAACATTGTAGAATGTTGCCTAATCCATTTGAGCAGACAACAGAGTTATCTCCCTTGTTTTGCAGTTAGAAAAAATACAACATTTTAAGACTGGCTTTATTCTATGCAGGTGGCATGTCTGATGAATTCTCCAAGAAATTACAGCAATGGGAAGATTTAAAGACCAAAAGATCATCATTTAAAGGTATTAAACCAAATAATATACATGTATTGGAAATCAAAGTCATGGGGCCTAATCACCTTAAGAGGCTGGACTGCTATATAGAATGTTCTGTGTAAAGTGTTTTCAGTACAGTCATTTTGTATTCCAATTTCTCATTTTACATAAGTTTAACTTTTCTGTATTTTTTCCACTTGTCAACAAACCCCCTTTTGGGGAGGGCACCTGTTCCTACGATTTACTGCCCTTTATATGCATGCAGGCTTGACTAAATAATGGGAATTAATTTAATTCAGATTCAGATTATTAGATGGGGAGGGGGAGAGGGTCTCATTCCTATTTCTGGTCATTAAAATGAGCAAATCCCAAAATCCTGGACATTTTTTTTAGGAAAAAGTTCCGATCCCGGAAGATTTTTACTAATCCTGATAAATTTTACCATAAAATCTCTATTTTCAGGATCTAAAAACACCCCTTTCCTGTGTCCCTATCGCATTGTCATCCTGAAATCCCTGGCTTTAAAAAGGCCTATCCTGATTTCTTGGAAGTTAAAAATGGACAATCCTGTCGTCCCAAAAATGGTCCCCACTCCTTAGATTATTGCAGCAGCGAGCTTTTACTTGTACTGTCAGACCTGCTGTTTGTTGAACCCTCCATTTTAAGAGTTTGACCACAACAGTGTCATAGACATATTCTTGTAGATAATATTTTTCACATCACTGACATCAGGAAAAAAAGGAAGACACAAAAGATGAAAAAGATCGGCATTGAATAAAAAAATATTCAATCGTTGGCCAAAACAACAACTATATTAACCACAATGGCATACTTGTGGTGGAATTACAATGTTTTCTGTGTTAATGAGTGCTGAAAAACACACAGACTTTCATTTGTTCTTGGTACACCCATGACTTGGTGTAAAACTACAGAAATCTAAATGTTGTAAGAAAGGACTGAAATTTGAAATTTTAGTTCTCCTCATTTCTACAAGGTATGTTTCATCAAAACTGGCGAAATTCAAAACATTGTAAAAAAAAATTCAAGCTGGTGAGTCAATAAAAATTCACATTTTTGCCTATACAACTAAGTATATACTAACTACCCTATTCAACCCAATAAGCATCCAGGGCGCTTAGAAAGTTCAAAAACAGGGGTGTTTAATTGAATCAGCAAAACCGGAATTTATGCATGTCCGCTATCGTCATAGTTATCAAGTTCTATAATGCATCTTCAACTTCTGGTTGTTAAAATTGTGGTGAAACAAGAAAGAAACGGCAATCAATCATGCAAATTCAGCATAAATAAATAGATATCGTTACTCGGGAGTTGTAGGAGGTATGTAAAAATTCTGTTTCTTAAACTTACGGTGATAATATAGCTGCTCTAAACTCGTACATTGGCAAATAAACGTAAGTAAATTTTGGTAGTTTGATAGTTTTGAGGGGGGCGCTTGTACATTTTGACTTTTAAATAGGGTGAGGGTGCGCTTATTGGAGCAGGGGCGCAAATAATGTCGAATACGGTACTTATATACGAAAGTACAATTTGATTTGAAGAGTGCATTTAAACAACTAGAACTTAAAAGAACTTTGCATTGTATGAAATAAAGTATGAATATAAATTGATAAAACTATAAAACTGGAAACAACTTCATTTTCTAATCAAATACTGTGTTCTGATTGGTTAATCAAATATTGAATTACTTTCTTAAAATGGAAGAAATCATTTGTAATTGTCAAATTAAGTGTTTGGATGGGAATCTTCTGTATTTTATACTAGATACAGAAATTCTCATTATTGAAGAAACTTGTAGATTTGAAATGTAGTCTACATGAAATATAAATATCTCTGAAATAAAAGTTTTACATTTATTGCTCTTCGTTGTCTTGTTTAACAGACATTATACATATATTTGTTAAACTACCTCAAATTAGATTGAGTCAGACACAACTTGGTAAATTTTGAAATTGGAGGGAGAATGTTTGTTGGATTGGCAATTGTTACCTTTAAGGATATCTGTAAGGTCGGAAATTTAAGATGAAGAAAATGTTTGGATACGAAAAGGGCATAATTTCTTTCACAGTAATTTAGGATTTTTGGGACCAAATTTATTGGGATTGCAGAATTTGGTTTCTTGGATACTTAATTATTCTCGATCATACATGAATCAGAATTGAACAAGAGGAGTTTAATATACTTTTAAATTGCACATTTTGAACATTCAGAATAGAACATTTTTGTCACGCCCGCTACGAGAGTAGACAGTGACACATGTGTACAAAGTATGACGACGACGACTCTTTTACTAAATGCAGGATATTTTCAAAACTCTATGCTGTAGGAACATCATATTTGGTCCAGTTGTAGAACTAATCAAGTGCTATGTGATGGACATAAAATCGTATGACCTTGACCTCAATATCATGGTCTATTGGCCACTTTAAGTTTCTTTGCTTAAGTCCATTTCTCAATAACTATAAGTGGTATGTCAATAAAATTAAGTATGTAGGTTGGTCTTGGGTAGATCATGTTAGTCTGACATATAACTTTTGTCCTTGACCTCAATTTCATTGTCTTGTGGCCACGTTAATTTTCTCTGCTGAAGTCCATTTCTCAATAACTTTGAATGAAAGGCTGATAATATATAATAAGTAGGTTGTTCTTTGGTTTGACATGTCAGTGTGGCATATGAGTTTTGCCCTTGACCTCAATTTCACGGTCTAGTGGCCAAGTTAAGTTTCTCTGCATAAGTTTATTTCTCAATAACTATAAACAGAAGGTCGATAATATTTAGTATGTAGGTCGGTCTTCGGTAGCAGATGTCAGTCTGGCATA
This sequence comes from Modiolus philippinarum, assembly GCA_002080025.1. NCBI lineage: Eukaryota > Metazoa > Mollusca > Bivalvia > Mytilida > Modiolidae > Modiolus > Modiolus philippinarum. The sequence continues at coordinate 247,960 of MJUU01023338.1, forward strand.
AGATTTATGTCCTTTACCTCAATTTCATAGTCTAGTGGCCATTTTAAGTATCTCTGCTTAAGTCCATTTCTCAATAACTATAAGTGGTAGGTCTGAATGATATTGAGTACGTAGGTTGGTTTTGGGTAGTACATGTAAGTATGGCTTTGACCTCAATTTCTCAGTCCAGTGAACAGTTATCTGTTAGTGGTAGGAAAGTGATATTTTGTATGTGGGTTGGTTACGGGTAGTGCATGACAGTGTTCCATATGACCCTTATTTCAGGATCTAGTGAGCATATCTGGTTTCTCATAATATATAAATGGTTGGTTAATGACATGATTGACATGTAGTATGTGGGTTGTCTCATAATATATTAATGGTATGTAAAGGAAGCTCGCTGGTCAGGTTTTGGTATATCTCTCAGATTTTCGGACTTCACTTATTTTATCCATTCAAAAGCATTATAATTTTTTGCTCACAAATCCTCATATTTTGTTTAATAATTTCATTTTATATATTTTAAGGAGAATTCTGACAAAATATCTTTAAATCTTATTTATTTTGTCACATTCATTTATGAATAAAAATTGCTTATGTAAAAAATTTTTAAAAAGTTCAGTTACCCGCCAAATTTTAAATCACTTATATCTCAAAAAAGACATGGCAACCTATCAATTTTTTTGCTTTTCAGTCTTTCAACAAAAAAAAAGAGAAACACAAAAAAAAAAAAAAAAAAAAAAACAACAACAAAAAAACATTTATTTGAAATCTTATTTATTTTCAAAGGACAAGGTGCGATAAGGGGTAGATTTGGCCCAAGATTTCAGAGAAATTTCTAAGTTGCACTTCAAGATTTTCTTTTATGTTCGTTTCGGATCAGAATGAAATGAGCAATCTTTGTAAAGTACCTTCCATACACCATTCCTGTAAAGTTTGGTTGAATTTGGTTCAGTGGTTTCAGAGGAGTTTATGAAATTGACGTTTTTCCAATCGGGTCCAATTTTTAATATAAATTCCGCGGTGGCGGCCATGTTGTTTGTTCGATTGGAACAAAATGGACATTCAACAGAAAAAATACAAATGTTATAACTGATGACTTCACAATAGGTACAGTTCTGACATCATAAAAAGGCTACTTTTGCGTATTTTCATGGAAATATACCGAATTTGGCAGATTTTCGAACAGTTTTCCTAACCGGAATTATCGAGCACATCGAAGAACCAATTAGATAATTTACCAACTTATTGGTACAAATAAATTGAACCTCTCGTATAAATATTTTTCTGGTTCTTGCATGTGCTCTATATTTCCCATACAGAAAAAGTAGTCAAAATTGGTCAAATTAGTCATTTTTTGACAAAATCTTCAATTTGTCCCTTCTTCTACGCTCAAAAACTCAGTAATCACACATTAATATTTGAGAAGGGTTACTGTTTACTGAAGAGCCATACCCATAGAACATTTCAACGAGAAAATTTTGTGAATTGAACCAAATTTATTTTTCAGGCCAAACAAAGCCCTTATCGCCCCTACTCCTTTACCAGCGACCCTCCTTAATGATATGTGGGTTGGTCTTGGGTGGTACATAATGGCCTGCAATATGGCTTTTGTCAACTCCGAATTTCACAGTCTAGTTAGCATGTTCACTCTCTGATTAGGTCAGTTTAGAGGCCAAGCTTGGACAGGAGAGACTTCTATTTAGGTTCACATTTGTTTAACAAATTTACCAGGAGCGGGATTTTTATGCCCCCAGAGGATCGGGGGCATATTGTCTGTGTCTGTCTGTCTGTGTGTGTCTCTTTGTCTGTTTGTTGGCAACTTTAACCTTGGCTATAACTTTTGAACTATGTAAGATAGACTTTATACTTGGCAAGTGTATAGGTCTTGTCAAGAGGACCATAAATATGCAAAAAAAAAAAAAAAATTAGGTGAGGTCAAAGGTCAAGGTCACAGAGGTAAAAAAGAGGTGAAACTGGCTGTTTTCACATATTTGACTGTAGAATCCTTATTATCTATCCTATTCATAAGGGTTTGTTTTATGTTATTGCCAATAAAAATATGGAACTGTAGTATGCTGACAGATTTGAGGTAGCATTTACCGTTTCTGAGAAACAAGAGGCCCAAAGGGGGTCAAATGGAAAAAAATGAATTTTTAAATTTTTTGTTGGATCTTGATGCAGTATTTTTCTGTAGGTTTCTTATAGCATGTTTAAACAAATACATTTAACAATGAAAACCATTCCAATTAACAAGAGGCCCAAAGGGGCTTCATCTGTTTCAGAATAAAGGGGTTGAATTGGGTTGATTTTATGGTAATAAACAACTTTTGAACAATGTAAGATAGACTTTTAATACTTGTCAATTGTATAGATCTTGTCAAGAAGAATGTCAGTATGCAAAAAAATTAGTTGAAGGTCAAGGTCACAGAGGTCAAAAAGGGGTAAAATTTGGTATTTTCATATACTTTACTGTAGAATCTGAGGGCATTGTAGTGTTTCACAAACACATCTTGTTCACAAAAATATTCTGGGATTTCAGGATTTGCTCATTTTTGTCATGGGGGATCAAGATGAGACCACCTCCCCATTTTAGATAATTTTAATACTGTGAAGCTTTGTGTAGATTCAGTAAGACCATTGATTAGTTTAAGGATGTTTTTTGTTTATTATTCAAAGATTCCAGTGATCAATGCTAACAGTTTAGTGTATTCTTCAGATGTTTTTGTTTTATATTGATAGATTCCAGTGATGCTAGTGATGGAGTGTTTTCCTCAGACAGTTTTGGAACAGTTTCACCAGAATTCCAAAAGAAAATGGATGATTGGGAAAGAACCAAAAGCATTAAATGTAAATCTTACTAGAGCTGTGGTATTGAGACTGTTGTTGATAATGATTGTTGGGGTCTCTTCCTTTACAACATTATTTCTATTGGCTGAACACCAATTAAATTGGCATACTGAGGAAGTACTTTTATTCGTAGACATCAGTTTTTCACAGTTTTTATAAATATTACTATTTTGTTGGTGCTTTAATTTCCTGGTTTCGATTTCTATGCATTAAAACTCTAGGGAAAAATGCATTGCATTTGGAACTTAATTTCATGGTTTCAGCAGACCACAAAATCCACAAAATTGGTACCCCTTCAACAGTATTATTAGTGAAATTTATCACTCTGCAAAGGAAGGACGGTGTATATCCTAACAATGGCACAAAACATGAGGTTATAATGTTGGTTGCTTTAGTGATTGAACATTTAAAAATGTGTGCATTTTAGTTCTTAAAACTTGATCCTTTAAAATTTGAACAAGATATCTTGTAAATGTGATTTCAATCTGACTTGCAATTATGAGGGAGTTTCAAAATGAACTATTTTTGAGCTTCTAAAATCAGTATAATAATAGTGCTTCATGCTTAATAAATCTCTGCAGCTATTTATGGTAGGTAGAATTTTGCAAAATTTCTAATAAAATTCTATTGAGGTCGCAACATGTGCAAGATTACATCAAAGTAGCCATAATTTTATTTAAAGCATTTGAGGAATCAATCTAAAATACCAGGTGAATAGGTATAAATAGTACTTAGCATTTTGATAAAGTTTTCAAAAGATATTCTGGTGATGGTCCAAGATTATCTATGGATAAAAATGTTTAAGGACAGACAGATGGAATCAACATATCAATACTCCAAACTTTGTAAGGGGGAGAGGGGGTATAATTAGAATCTCGCATACAAACAAAAAACATAGAACAAGTATAACAAGCCAACATAGTCTTGAACAATAAGCACACAACTCCCACAATTCATATCGGGTCACAGAACCAAATCAATATATGTTGTTAGCCTATTGAATATTATATTTAAATTCAAGCCATCATCTAGTTTTTCATTTTGTGCTATTTTATTAATTGGTTTCAATTTTCCTTCTGTAGCAACTTCATCCCAGAAAATGTTTATTGAGGAAAAATCAGAAACAGATCTTCCAGGAAGTAGAGAAGGGTCACCTGATGGAACATCCACCCCACTAGAAATATCCGCACAATCTATAAATGTGGATGATATGCAAAAGAAATTATCAGACAGTTTTTCTAGGAAAATGGAAGAATGGGAAAAACGTAAATACAAGAGAGAAAGTCCAACTTTAGATCGGAAAGATAGTGCTGGAAGAGTTGGTAAAAAAGAAGATCGTCAAAAATCAAGGAAATCAAAAATAGAAAAAGATAAAGAAAAACTTGAGCGACAAAGGGAAAGAGAAAAGCAACGAGTAGAAAGAGAACAACAAAAACTAGAGAAGGAAAAAATTAGAATTGAAAAGGAAAGGCTACGTGCACTGGAAAGAGAAGCTAGAATAGAAAAAATGAAAGGACGTTTGAGTCAGTCAGATGTAGATTCGAAATTTAAAAGTCCAGTTTTGGCTCCCTTAGCGGAATACAAAGTGACCTCAGATTTTGCTAAAAAGTTGCACCAATGGGAAATGCGAAAAGGAATAGCTTCATTCTCCATGGCAACTTATTACGAGTCACAATTAAGACAAGCTGACCATTTACAACAAGCCGATGACTCGGGACAGAAAGACAGTGATGATGAAGTATGGACTGAACCTAAAAAGGTCAAAGGTGAAAAGCCACCACCTTTGACCTTACAGCCTTGTTCTGATTCCCCAGAGGAGACCTCGCCAGGAGGCAGGTCATCTGATGCAAGTTTTGATGATAATACTTCTATCACTATGGAAAGCATGACGGAAAATAATATTAAAAGGTATATAAAGTTTGTGAATTCTTTATAATGATAAATAATAGGACAATAAAATCGGTGAAAACATATCAAAGACAAATCAGTCATGGCATATCAATGAAAATTTCACAGTGTATTGCAAGATGCCATATCATGGAAAAAATTGGCCACATTGTGTCGTGGGACACATCAGTCATGGCATATCAATGGACAAATCAGTCGTGTATATTAGGGGACAACTTAGCGACATAAAACCAGTCACAGGATATCAGGGGACAAATAAGTCGGAGCATACCTGAAAACAAATTACAGTTATTTCTTTTCATAAGAAATGCTCCCCCCCCCAAGTCAATGTTCAAAAATCAGAATGAAACATTCAGTATTGGAAATTTTAGGTGTCCTTATACATCTTTTCAATGATGAAAACTATAACGATTGTATCTTCCATATTTTCAGACAGATCACAGAGCATTTAGGGCTTGCTATATGGTGTGAGGTTCCTCACTGTGTTGAAGACCGTATGGCGACTCCTAGATGCTTTGATTTGGGTCGTTTTAACCTGGAGATTGGATGTTGTCTCCTTGACATTTACCTCATTTCCTTTCTTTTTTTCATACTTCATATTGTTTAAATCTTCTGTTTTCAAAGAAATATGTTTTATTTTCATGCATTGGTTAATGACAAACTCTGCCTTTGAATCAGTATAAACTTGACTGGATTTCTGTAAGTAATGATTCCACAAGCTAAGACTCTAATTCTGATTCATTATCTGACATGGAATTGTCCTCTGTCCATCATTTTGTAAATTTTTACCGTTTAATCTCATTTAATTTCACAGTTTAGAGAATGCCAATGCTTCACTGGTTGAAGAACTTCGTGCTAAAGAATTGGAATATGAGGCTCTTCAGGAGGAGGTTAAAGATCTCAATGAAAAAGTCAATAGTGCTAGAACACAACATTCCAAAGATTTAGGTAAATATACTTTGGAGCCCCAGTATTGAAAAATTGGGGAGCAAAACATTCATATAAAATAATATTTAGCATATATATGTAGGTGAATTTTTATTTCCAAATAGAAATACAATTTCTAGATCTTTAATTTGAATATATTGATGTTGTAATACAAAAGAATTTGATGTACAACATATTTCTAGAATCCTAATGACTGACAATTTATTTCATAATGGTAATTTGAACTATTTATGAAGAGTTAAATATCTACATCTACATCTAAAATTGCTCTGAAGTTTTTATTCTTTCAAATGAAAAGTTCAGGATTTAATGGATTTTTTAGCTTGCCGGGACGAATGTCCGGAGAGCTATTGTCATACCCCCGGTGTCGGCATCAGCAAAACTTTAACCTGGCTTGTGGAATTGAGACCTGAATAGCTAGGATGTTGATATTTGGTATGTGACTTCCTTGTGATGAGAGCTTTCTTTTGGTACTATACTTGTAGACATTTTGACCTTGACCTTGCCCTTAGGGCAATTTTTAAAAAACCTTAACCTTGCCTCTAGAAGGCAGGCTTTTAGTAGTAGGGTGTTCATATTTGGTATGCAACTTCCTTATGATGAGAGCTTTCTTCTGGTACCATACTTGTAGACATTTTGACCTTGACCTTGTCCTTAGGGCAATTTTCTAAAAACTTTAACCTTGCCTCTAGAAGGTAGGATTTTAGTGGTAGGGTGTTTATATTTGGTATGTTACTTTCTTATGATGAGAGCTTTCTTCTGGTACCATACTTGTAGACATTTTGATCTTGACCTTGCCCTGAGGGCAATTTTAAAAAAAGCTTTAACCTTGCCTATAGAAGGTAGGCTTTTAGCGGTAGGGTGTTTATATTTGGTATGTAACTTCATTATAACGAGTGCTTTCTAGTGGTACCATATTTTTAGACATTTTGACCTTGACCTTGACCTTGCCCTGAGGGCAATTTGTAAAAAAACTTAAACCTTGCCTCTAGAAGGTAGGCCTTTAATGGTAGGGTGTTTTTATTTGTATGTAACTTCCTTATGATGAGAGTTTTCTTGTGGTTCCATATTTGTAGACATTTTGACCTTGACCTTGCCCTTAGGACAAGTTTTTAAAAACTTTAACTTTGCTTCTAGAATTAAGTTGTTTAGTGTTAGGGTGTTCATATTTGGTATGTGATGTTCTTTTGATGAGAGCTTTCTAATGGTACCATATTTGTAGACATTTTGACCTTGACTTTGCCCTGAGGGCAATTTTTTAAAAACTTGAACTTTGCTTCAAGAATTAAGTTGATTAGTGATAGGGTGTTTATATTTGATATGTGACTTTCTTGTGAAGAAAGCTTTCTATTACTTTCGAATTTATTGTGCATTGAGGTTACTGGAATCCCCGGCGAGCTATGTAATGTTGTCTTCTGACAACTCTTGTTTACAAACCAGGATGAAATCCAATATGAAGAATCAGTACTTGCTACTTAATCTTATGTAAATAATTTGTCATGGTGTATAATCATCATGATTCAGATTGTATATATATTGTCATAAAATGCTAAATTGATATCAAGAATGAAGCAAAAACTTTCTTACGAGTACCTTGCAAGTGTACAATTATTATGCAATACAATATTACTGTAAAACAACCTATTTTCGCATCTACTTTGTTTCATGTTTTGCTCCTCCAAGTCAACATCGTGGTAACTAATTTTCACGATTTTCTATTTCTGCTGGTGTTTTTGTATTAGGATAAGAGATATTCATGACAAATAATTTTCGTGATATTTTTACCATCTCGGAGATTTCAAAAATAAATCGCTCGCAAAAATTAGTTAAGGCTTACAGTATATTGCAGAAACAATCGGAATGAAATCCTGAAACTCGTGCATTTCAACAAAAAAAAAACTTAATGTGCATCAGAAATGATTTATTAAAGGATTTAAAATATTTTTAGAAGACAATAAAATCTCTTGACACCAGGTTATATTTCAAATGGGAGGATTATCTCAACTACTGTATGACTTTAGATAATTTTGATTTTACATGTTCATTTAAATTTGCCGTTTTCAGAAATGGTCTTTTATGCTAACACTTCTCATTTCTATATTTAATAGTCACATTAACACTGATTTCTATCTAATATTCTAATATTTACTGAATATATTGCTTAACTTGCTTATTTGATCAGTAGCCACCAGGCAAGCCATACAGGCTCACATGTGAGCCTCTGGTTTGCTTCTTTATAAATCTGATCCATTTTTT
>MJUU01023338.1:280085-295127 GCA_002080025.1 Modiolus philippinarum
TGTAGTGTTTCACAAACACATCTTGTTTTTCATTTTCAGTTAACTAATCTACGGTTGAGTCAGTTGGAAAGAAACAAAGAAATTGTGTCAATGAAGCGTCAGCTATTGTTACAGGAGGCAAACAATCTGCTGCTACAGGCAGATATTGCCAGGCGAGAAACTGAGCTTAACTGGCATAAACAACATGCCAGGCGAGGCATGCCAATCAAAAGGTGGAACACATATGGGGGAATGGAAAGTAGAGTGGTGAGTTATAATGTTTAGTAGTTGTCTATATAATGTCTGCAGAATTTTGGAATATTTTTGGAGTATTTACATGTATTTTCTGGAAGAACGAGATGAGTTTTCCGCTCCAATTCATGATGGTGTATTATAGCTCTCCAATTGTTTTGAAACAGACTTTTCTTTTTATTGTTTCTATTATCAAACCCCAGCAACAAAGGGTTTGGCATATAGTTTTACCATTGTCCAACACATCTTCATTTTCCAACAATCATTTTTCTTAACTTTGATAAATCATTTTAAACTTAGTTGTTACCTTTTACAATAGAAAATTTTCATGAAATAAAAGTTTCCCAGACTTTTTTTTAAAACAGCTGTAGTAGGGTGGTTTACCTGTTAAATTTGAGTCTAAAAAATGCCAGGAATAGCTGTTAGGTGTGTTGGTGACGTTGATGAGCTACAAATCAAATTCAAGTTTAAATTTCTTATTTGGAATTTGCTGGATTTTAATAGCTCATGAAACACACAAGTGTCATTCATACACTTCAAGATAGAAGTATTTTCACATAAAATCTTTAGTTATGCCTTTTTTCTTGAGTTTCTTGATTATGAAATGAAATCTGATATGCATTAATTGATTTATAAATTCCTGTTAATGCTTTCTCAGGAAAAAACAGCTTTCTCTAACTTCATGTAAGTAATATTTTTAATCACATCTTATTGATCAGCAGTCCTTTTCACAAAAAATCTTACAATAAGAATTAGTCGTAAATTTTTAACATTTCATATTGACTTACGATTAAAATTTGTCGCAAGATTTTATGTGAAAATGGCTGCAGATCATTGTAATCCATATCTCATTCTTTGCAGTGGTATACTCTAAAAACTATGAAACAGAATCCTTAACCATACTTATATATATTAAACATTGGTCTGAATGATCATTTACTTGTATATCACTGGAACAAAGAAGACAATTGTTCTGACAAGAAGAACTTGAAAAAAAAACAAAGCACCAAAGTAACGAAAATTGACAAAGCATTCTAAATGATATTTTATGTATAGGCTAATTAAGGTAGATACACATTGTTGCGCTGTACAAATCAATCGCCCATTGGAAAAATTATAAATAGTGGTATACGGGTAAGGTCTGATATTCTGGCAGGAACATTAATTATACAACTTTTCCTTTGTGACGTCATAACTGACTGACAGATGTGAAACGTCATATTTTGCACACTTTACCGCAAATTTGCTCCCTTTTCCCATATGCAATGTATAGTCCCGACACTTTGCAAATAACTCCGTTAAAAGCATGGTGACATGTACATTTTTTCGTTGTACGAATAAATTATATAATAATATATATACATGTATTTACAAAAATATATAAAATTCTCATTGAAAAAAATCTTAATTTCTTTTGAGCTGAAAATTGCCTTTCTGTATATTCCCAGTGCATTGTTTGTAAAGTTAGGTGAAAAAATGGCTGAAAATGAACATAATTTGACCTCAAATCTGGGAGAAAAAAACAAGCATGGTGACCCAAACTTCTAATACAGATTTCAACTTTGTATGATTAGTTCTTCGGTTGTGCCAACTTTTAGCAAAATCTCCTGGAAATGAATATTACTTTGTCTATCTACCTTGGAGTTTTTAGCTCACCTGGCCTAAAAGGCCATGTGAGCTTTTGCCATCACTTTGCGTCCGTCGTCCGTCCTCTGTCATCCTTCGTCCGGCAACAATTTCAAAAATCTTCTCCTCTGAAACTGCTGAGCCAATTGTAACAAACTTGGCCTGGAGCATCACCAGGGTATGCAGTTTCAAAATTGTGTTCGATTAGTCCGAAGACCCAACAACATGGCTGCTGTTACTTAAAATAGAACATAGGGGGTAAATTGCTGTTTTTTGCAAATAAGTCAAAAAGCGTTACAGATATCAAAAATCTGACATGGTAAAAGTGATCAGCATAGCAAGATCTACATGCCCTGCAATTTTGAAGAAAATCCGAAAACCTGTCTTGGAGTTATTGCCCTTTTTTTTTTGAAAATTTTCAAAATTTGTGCATTTTTTATTTTTTAGTTCAAAAAGTGTAACAGATAGAGGTCAAGTGTAAATCGCAATAAGGTTCAGCATATCAAGATCTTCCCACCCTGAAATTTTGAAGAAAAGCCAATAACCCTTGTAGGAGTTATTGCCCTTTTTTCACGGAAATTTCAAAATTTTCATATTTTTCACATTTATTTTCTTTCTTCTTTTACTTACAATTTGTTTTGAATTGATTAACTTGTTCTCGTCCTGATATAGCTGAAATATTGCTCATTGGACGTTAAACTCTAACTAATCAATCAATCAATCATTTATTTTGAAAACTATAGAAGATGAAGGTTAAGTGTAAATTGATAAAATGTTTGTCATGATGTGTGGACTTCAAAACTGGTGTTGACAATTGTTAGTTGACCGCAATTTTCAAAATGGCCGCCAAAAAAAGGCGGGAAAATTCAACATTGTTTGATTTCAATGAAATTTGGTTTCCAAATAGATATTGATGTTGCGATTTCAAAACCGGTGTTGAAAATTATTTGTTGACCTCCACTTTCAAAATGGCTGCCAAAAAAGGCGGGAAAATTAAACATTGTCCGATTTCAATGAAATTTGGTTTCCAAATTGTTATTGATGTTGCAACTTCAAAACCAACGTTAAAAATTTTTCTTTGACTGCCATTTTAAAAATGGCCGCCAAGAAAGATGGGAAAATTCAACATTGTCCAATTTCAATGAAAGTTAGTTTCCAAATTGATATTGATGTTGCGACATCAAAACCGGTGTTGAGAAGTGTTCGTTTACGGCCATTTTCAAAATGGCCGCCAAAAAAGGCGAGAAAATTCAACATTGTCCGATTTCACTGAAAGTCGGTTTCCAAATAGATATTGATGTTGCACATTCAAAACAGGTGTTGAAAATTGTTCGTTGACTGCCATTTTCAAAATGGACACCAAAAAAGGGCTGGAAAACTCAACATTGTCAGATTTCAATGAAATTTGGATTCTTAATTGATATTGATGTCGTAACTTAAAATATGGTGTTGAAAATTGCCATTGACCGCCATTTACAAAATGATGTCTCAACTTCAAAACTGGTGTTGAAAGTGGTCCTTAGCAAGAACATTTTTGTCAAAAAAGCCCAACAAAGAAATATAGTAAAACATGATGAGACTTAAAATACAGTTCAAGATATTGGTGGTGTTCAAATTACCAAAGTTTGAGGGACTGAAGTTCAACTGTATAACTTACAATGTGAGCTTGATTGTGGCAACTGAAAGCCAGATGAGCGATACAGGCTCCTGGAAGCCTCTGGTTTGTTTTGTTTTTTGTTTGTTTGTTTGTTTTTTTTTTTTGGTGATGATACAGTGATACTGATATAATGGAAAAAATATAGTAATATTGTATCAAACTTTGCCTTCTTTTTAGACTAGCAAGAACATGGTTTTATCATGAAATGATATATAATTTGAATTGGAGAATGAAAAGTTAGAAGTTTTTAAGAGGCAGGATTGGATGTAAATTTACAAATGGTTTTTCATAATTTCACTGTATTATGGATGTACAAAGTTAATAAGGTTAGATTTCAGGAATATGGGCCATTATGAAACTCTAAATCAACACATTTTCATAGCAGAGAAGGATATTTTCATCCTGTATTAAACTTTAATATAAGCAGTGTTGAACAAAGCTCACAAATGGCATAGGTTGCACTTTTATAGCCACAAAAATTTTCAAATAGTCTCATTCATGGAAACTTTTGAGAAATAAGTAGGAATACATCCCAAAACAAAAAAAAACTACATCAGCAACTCAAATTTTTAAACAGCTACATTTAATTTTATGTTTAATCTATATATTTTCAATAGATATTAAAATATAAATTCTCATTTTTCAATGTGGCCATTTCAGGTCGAAGGCCAAGAAACTGAATGTATTCCACCTTACAAAAGATTTGCCCAAAGCAGGAAAGAACCAGCCGAATCAACCATAGAGGCAGAACCTATCCTAGAGGCAACAGAGCCAAGCCATTCAGGTTATTACAGCAGAGATTTTCATAAAATTAGTATAGTTTAGTGATGCTGAAAAGTAGAAAGCATATCTGTTTTTAGCGTCAGATTAATAGCAAGGTTCTTGATAAGGTCATATTGAAGATCAGGATATTTTTTGTAAGTGTAAGAAATTTTGTCTTTTTGGAAGTTGAACTCAGGGAAAGATGCAAAATATCTTACACCAGTGAAAGATATCCGAATTTTTGATTTTGATTGAATTTAAAAACATGCATTTTTCTTGCATAAAATATGAATATAAAAGTCTTGAAACCCATAGATCGATAGTGTGTGAGAATAAGTAAACTATTCATTATGACTTACAGTATTTTATAACATTTAGTCAAGACAACTATAATTGTTGTATCACAAAAATCAAAACTTACGCAAGAAATAATACCACATGTATTAATCTTTCAAGGATAATCTCACACTCTAAACCACCATTTACAGAAGAAATTACCATTGCAACAGGCTGACAGTTAAAAATTCAATAATTTTCAGTTCATTTCATTTAAAAAAAATGAAATATAAACGATCCTTAAAATCTTCATCATTTGATGCATGTGAATGTCTGCATAGTTTCTTCATTACGGCTTTTAATATCAGGAAAAACACCGGGTTACCTTTACAGAGGCCTAACAAAAAATCAGGAGAGACACAGGAAAAATACAGAGGCCTAACAAAAAGTGATGGTATATTGTCAAATATAGGATCTAGTGAATTTGGTGATTTGCAATATTTGAGTATTGAACATGACAATTGGAGACAACAATAGAAAGAAACAGAACCATACTTGAATGCACTAGCAGTGTAAACGCTCACACAAATGATTAAAACCTTACTCACTGATATATCAGATTAATACTTTTTTGTTTCGTTTTCAGATGATGCAGATAAAGATGATTCATTAATTATTCAATCTGTCGAACCTCCGACTTCCCCTATAGAAATCCAACACAAAACTTGTATCTATTTACCGATGAGAAAACAAAATGAAACACAAATTTCACATCTACGCAAGGAAATGTCATTGGAAATTCCATTTGTTGATCAGGAACAGGAAGATGCAGTGCGAATTCTTCCTGATAACAAAAAAGAAGGACATGTCATTCAAGGAGAAACAGGAGTAGAAATAGCATTGACAATCAAGTTACCCACAGCTAATATAAATCTACCTCGTGATCTGTCACAACAGGAATTAAATGTGCCAAGAAGTGTACGTACAGCTGAAAGTCATGAAATAAAGAAAGTTGATGAAACTGAGACTGTGCTTCATAAATCTGAGGCTAAATTTCCAGAGCTTCTTATTCCTCAGCAGAAGTCATCGAAAGGGCATTTAGAGAAGGAGCATAGTGTTGAAATTTCAGATATTGAACTTCAAATATTATCTGAAAAAGAGAAATCTGCTAAGGAGGAAGAGAAACTTAAACGTGAAAGTGACATATCTGTTGGAAGTGATAGTGTTTTCGTCGAACCAATTGAACCTAAAAAGATGAAAATTCCTGTGAAAGTGCGTCATTTTTCAAAAAGTGAACTTCCATTTCATCAAATTCCTTCTCAAGAAACTCATAAAGAAACCATTACTATTTCACCAAAATTAATACACAAATCACTACAACGATCTCCAGCTTCTCCTGTATATACCGCACCGTGTAGTGATAAAACATTTAATTGGCCAAAGGTCAGACATGTCTCATATACAGGTCATCGAATAAAGCCTGCAGATGAACTTTTGGAAGAAAGCAAAAGATACCGAAAAGGTCATTCCGCATACATGACTCGAATTCTTCAAAAATATAAAACTGATGAATCAAGAAAATATCTGATGGAAAGACAAAAAAGTCATGATAAAGAAAATATAGCCGAGGGTTATGTTCAGGCTATTGTGAAAAGGTTATCTCGTGAAGGCACGCCAGATATAACTGGAGATTCTACCCCAAAACATATTGTCTCATATCGTTCAGACTCGCCACAGGGAAGATCAGAATTTGTTCAACAAATTGTGAAAAAGTTGTCTTCTCCTACCGACCAAACCAGATCACAATCATCCCCATTAAAAGATGTGACAAATGGTATTCCAAAAAAAGTGAAAAAATTAGCGGAAGTGTTTGATAGTGGTAGTGCAAGGAATACTCCTGAACGTACATTTTCAGATTCAGAATCTCAGTCACATAAATCTCATATTAGAACTTCAAAATCCAAAGATCGAACTTCACAAAATGTTTCATATGATTCATTGTCATCAACATCAACTTTAACTAGTATACCTGGTGCTATAGAAATATCATATCATCAAGAAACTGCAACTTGTTCTTCAGTAAATTATTCTTCTCTGCCTTTGTTGACAGTGAAAGAGGAAGACCCATCTGATCTGCACCAGTCTTACAGGGAAAGGGCAGCAACTACAACAACTTGTGATTCTGCTGCAGATCAGGGGGTCAAAGTTCAAAGTGAAAAACAAGAAATAGTTGTAACAATTTCTCCGTGGCAACAAGAAAAAAGTAAATCAGAGGAGATTATAAGTCATCACATGACTAAACGTTCACATTCACCGTCTCAACCATCCGGCTCAAGATTATCTGAAGTAAAACTTCATTTAGGACCGAAAGTGGGTAAAGTGAAAAAAGAGACAATAGGGGCTCTTTGTCAACAAACTATGTTGTCTTTTGACCTTGGTTTGTCCTTGCAAGCCTCTGAACAAGTTCAGTATAGAAAGGACAGTGAGGAAGATTCAGGTTACTCAGGAAAAAGTCCACGGCCATTATCCTCTGGTTCTGAAGGTGAACCATCATCATCAGAAGATAAACGCAAATCAAAATCAAAGTTTTTTGAGTCACATTGGTTTCAGAAACCTAAAAAATTCTTTAAAGTTTCGAAGTAAGTTTAATTAAGAAAATTTTATTCATTATGGAAATTAATACTTATTCATAAAATTGATGCTTTATGGGAGTTTGATGTCCACAATATGGATATGAGGTAGATGTAAATATTTAAAGATAATATTCAGGATAGAAAGACTGAAAATAGAGGGAAACAGAAATAAAAATGTTTCACCAAATATTGTAAAAAGATGACCTTGGTAAGTTGGTGTAACTGAATTCTAATTACAATATTGCAATATGCAATGGTGACAAGGTATCGTGGAATAAAACATTTTGTACATTCAACTTAGATTGAAAAATTAGATTTAATTGTGGGAGGGTTACTGTGCACTGTTGTAAGAGAAATAAAATGTTTCATGAAGGAAAAAAAAATAAGAAATTGGCTTGCATGTTGCATGTTTATCAATTTAAAAAAAAAAAAACATCAAAAACACTTCAGTACATCAACTCATGAAATAAAAACTCAAGACACACCTGAACACAATTGACAAATTTATGCAAGGTTTGGAATGACATCAAAAAAATTGCTATTCTCGGTTAGAACTGTAAATTTGTGCGATCTTTTGTCTCATAGACATGCCAGATAATATCATACATATTGCACAACTGTAGAATTGCTTAAATCCTGATTTATACAAATTTCATATTGGTTTGCAATTATCTTTCTAAATTTGTGAAAATGTGAGAAGCATCATTTAAGTGGCTAATTCAGTTGATCAAATGTATTTTGCTTTAAATTTCTGTTTGTTATGTCATTTTTGTGGTTATGCCTTATGTAGTCTCCATTAGATTTAATGTATTCTTATTCTTAAATGATTAATAGTTCCTCCAAGAATAGCAATAATTGTATCAAATTTCATGAAATAAATTCACAAGATGTACAGATGAGACAGTATTTTCAGTCAATACTTTGTAGGATTATTAGTGCATGCCGTCCATTATTAACTAGTCTTTACACAACTATTTTTAATCAAGATGTGTGGAGAAATGAGGGTAATAATAAATACTGCACACTTGTTTTTCATCGTAAATAAAAAAAAAAAAACATATAGACAAATACAAGTAATGTATATATGTAAAGAGAGACAACTCTCACCTCGCATTGTTTTTGAATTCTAGGTGAGGAAACATCATTTCAATCTATATGGTAATGCACTGAATGGTTTATGCCTTTGTAGATAGAATTTTTAATAGTTAACTGTTTTACGTTAATACTTTGGTTGATCTGTAGCTTGATAATTCCCTGTATAGGTACTATGATGAATTAAGAATAAGAATGTGTGCTATACTAGTAGTAATGTGTGTACAAGGCCATGGATTCATTAGTTCATTAGTGGATCCATTACTTTTAATGCTCACTGCACATAAAAGTTGGGGCACAACTAAAATTTGGGCATTTATTGGGTTAGCAGTAGGCTAAAATTTTCATTAACCAAAAGGGCTAATTGTTGCAAGTTATGATTCCCACAAAAATATACATTTTCATTTGATTATTCATATTTGTAGTTTTACACATAAATTATTTTGGAATTTCAAATCTTTTCCCTTAAGGTAGATCGACACTAATGCGTGGCGCATTGTGTAACACGAGTTGGATGCAGAATTGACTTGATTTTCAAGCTGAAATATTCCTGTGTTGGCCTTTTCATTGTGATGTCATAACAGTCCCGCGAATTAGCTCCCTTTTCCCGTAAATATTGTCTATTTCATAAACTATATAAAATAACTCTCTTAATCAAAAGGTGCCATGTAGATTTTTTCAGCGTAACAGATAGCTTAAGTGTTTATCTCTGAAATATAAGAAAATAAAAAAAATCTGTCTGATATTTATTTTATATTAAAGATAAACAATAAGCATGTTCTCACAGTTCCCTATATATTCTTTGTAAATATTGCTGAAAAATACTGAATTTGGCCTGATTTTCAAAGCCAGATAACAGGAAATGATGATTGGCGACATATCATTTTTATTTTATTTTTGGAACATATAGAATGCCTTAAAATAAAAAAATTCTGTCTGAAATTTTTATTAGGATCGAACTACCTTAAGAGAAATTAGAACAGCCCCAAGAGGTGATTTTCAGCTTCTGCTATGATCAACTGATCAAATTAGTGTGTTTTGATACTTATTGACTAAATCCAGGGTGCATTTTTGCTATTTGCTCATCAGTTGACTTCCATCAGTTGTAATCTTTTCAATCCAAAATCTGCTCCTAATCACTGTGCTAAATAGAAACAAACTTGTCAATATGGTGTCCAGCAGGTCCACACCTCATCCAAGATGGCAGCCAGCAGGAACATAGTTTAACATGGGATGTTCAAAGATCTTCTCCCATGAAACAACAAAAACTTGGTCATTGGATGGTTGCCATTAAAAAAAAATGTAGTAGACTTTTCCAAAACCTTTTCGCAAAAACCCTAAAGATATTGATTTGTTCTTTGGAATTTGAGTTTAACGAGCTCTGAATCAAAAACTCAACTTTTGAATTTGTCTTAATTCTTTAATATTTGGAAGAGTAAATGACCTTTGGACTTGATTCTTTAATACTTGGAAAAGTTATGCCCTCTGGACTCTAAACTTCAGTTTTCATGACTTCTTTCCGCTCTTGATACTTAATTGATACCTCATTTAGTTACAGATCAAGTTTGAGTTTAGTAATTTATTTGCCTTTTGTTTGAGGGGTGGGGGTGGGGAGGGGGACCTAGAAGCATTCATTTAGCTTATTTATTGTGCTTTATCACTGACTTGACTGATAATCAAACTTTTTACTTGAATCATGTGTGTGCAGTGGATATGATTTCACCAAAAGTCTTTGAAATGGTATCTTATTAAACCAACTTATACTGCTAAAATTCTTATTATAACTTTTTATGTGCATCACATAATTGTTACGATTTTAATGTTTTTCAATACAACTTTAATGCATGCCAGTTGTAATGAAATGGTAGATGAATGTCAAGTTTTGCACTCATATCTAATACACTGATTAATTTATTCAGAAGAAAAACTGCAATTGCAAAAAAAAAAAAAGAACCATTAAAATACCTATTTGGAATACTGTTACATGTACAATTGTTTTTTTTACATTTAGTAAAATTTTGTGAACATTTGAATACATTGTGTAGCACTTTTAACAAGATAATTGTCAGATGTGATATACTTTCATGATATGTTTAATTCCATAATTAGGGCCCAGCATCGAGATGCAGGTGCCCTATAGTTTTCACTTTGTCTGTCTGTCTGTCTGTCATAGATATCTTCGTTGGCTTCTATAAGTGGGAATGATTTGAAATTTGGTCTGAAGCTTGAAAATGATGAGTTGTATTGTGTAAGCGATTATCAAGTTTGTCGGGCATCTACTTCCTGTTTGCCGATACTTTGATTTGTAATTCCTTGTGAGATTGGGCAATCTAAATTGGTAATCACATACATATTAGATATACTAAGATTTCTGGTAGTTTATACAGTAGTTTATATGACAACTTTCAAGACCCACATGTGTCAGTCATTCGGATTATAAATTGATCATTTTTAACCGTGTTTTCCTGTTGGGAAATCCTGTCATTGAAATGGTAATGTAAGGCAGTTTGGCGGGCGAGAGGCTGCCAGATCTTGTAAGCACAACTCCTCTGTAACCGTTCAACAGAATTTCCTGAAACTTTGTATGTAGTAAGGACATCATTCGTAGATGTGCATATTATCAAGGATTTTTCATCATACAATTTTTCCAGGAGTTATGCCCCTTTGAACTTAGAAATTTAAAGGTGTTTTGACCATATGCTTGTAAGGGCAACTCCTCTGTAATCGTTCAAAAGAATTTCATGAAACTTTGTATGTAGCAAGGACATCATATGTAGATGTGCATATTGGCAAGGATTTTTCATCATACAATTTTTCCAGGAGTTATGCCCCTTTGAACTTAGAAATTTATAGGTGTTTTGACCATATGACTTTTGTTGGACTTTTAAGTAAAGTATAACTTTTCAGTGATTTTAGAAGAGCGAGCGCATACACTGCACATAATGACAGGAGGTATGAGTTAAACAGCTTTTCACACAAGTATCTATTGTAAAGGAAATGAGTTGTGTTGTGTAAGAGATTTTTCGACATCCATTTCTTGTTTGTTTTAAAAACAGCATTGCATTACAATGAAATATTAAATCTAATTTTCTATTTTTCAGGTGCTGACCTTTTCTTTGTATCTTCATCTTTGATGGCGACGAGATGCTTAGCATTCCAACAATTTGAACGAGTTTGGCTTCTATGGACTCATAGTGATGACCTCCAAACTTTTTTTACTGTTGTTTACGTCAAAGTCTTCAGATTTTGTAAACGAAAAGGGCTACTTATTGTTATAGTTTTAAGTTAATATCCCAATTTTTCTTTTCGTTTTCTGTTCGAATTTTTGTTAAGAAACATGCCAGGCAGTTTTTTTTGCTTTCATGAAAAATTGGATTTAAACTATTTTAGGTGGTTTTTAATTAAGAAATCATTGCAATTTTTTTTATGAAAACTAGATTTTAAAAAGTGTGTCCAAATAAAGTCATTCTTTTATCAATGTGTGCAGAGAAAGTTTCACAAGATGGACACTTAATTAATATCCATGTATATCCATTATGCAATTATAGCTACTCAACTATTTCTCCTAAAAATAACCTTGTGTGCATATAATAAAATCTTAAATTGCTGGCACAAGATCATGTAGTTCTAACCAAACACTATGTTCTGCACCCAAACAGTATACTTTGGAAACCTTTTAAAAATTTACTTAAAAACTCAGTGATAAACACATGATTAAATCCCACCTTACCTTCGAAATGAATTTGTCTAGTTGATCTCAGCAATATGTCAATTCTATTACACCAATATTATTGGTTAAATAGTGACACATTACCCTGAA
The DNA here is from genome assembly GCA_002080025.1 of Modiolus philippinarum. Classification (NCBI taxonomy): domain Eukaryota; kingdom Metazoa; phylum Mollusca; class Bivalvia; order Mytilida; family Modiolidae; genus Modiolus; species Modiolus philippinarum. Next base: position 292,183 of record MJUU01023338.1, read on the forward strand.
GTGAACTTATGACTATCATTTGGGTATTATCATCCATTAGTTGTCGCACTTAGAGATTGTTACAACTTCTGCATATTGGGTTATTTTACAGAGAATAGCTAAGTAGTTACGAATGAATTTTTATGGTAATTTCTACTATTTAATTTTGATATTATTTATTTAGAAAAAGAACTTTTGGCAACAAAATATCTTGCTAAAAGATTGAAATCACTTTACAGAGTTTATTTTTAAAATGAAATTTTATATGCTGCAGATTTGTTTAGTGCTGTTAAATTTATTTAGTCCAAATTATGTTGTTAAGCTTTAATAGATTGTTGTTTATTTTTATTGAATTGTAGTTTTTTCTCTTTGTTTATTTATTTAAATGAAACTTTTTTAATAACTTTAAGAAACTCATTTTATGAAGGTATAGAGATTTTGGAACAAAAAAAGGCTTTATTTTTACATGTGTTTATGTGATTCATCGAAATACTACAATAACGAATATCTGTAATTTTGTAGAAAAATATGTAATCCAATTACAGTATAACCTATCATTTTAACATAAATATTATAGAAATTTGTAGTTCAAAGAACAAATAAGTGCAATTTATATGTCTATGCCAAAGAACAAATTCTTACAAAATTGAGCTTTTTTTTAATTACTTCTAATAAATTGTACAATTTTAGGTGAATTTGACTCTTAAAAAGTTTGAAAGATTTAAAGATTATGTAGATTTTTTATTTAAAAAACATAATCAAATATTTTATGACTATATAAGAATTGTTATATCCTTAAAAAATGAAAGCAAGGCTGTGATTGGTTAATATGGTATACCATTTTGTCATAACATTTTTCTGATCCAATCAAATTAAGGATCACTTTTGTAATCATGGTGCTATATATGTTTATTATTGTCTACAGAAGAGTGATCATATCATACTGAATATAAATTAAACAATATCAAATTTTACTGTTTATATTTGTTTTCCCTTCATGCAATGGAGTTTTGGATAGGATTTTAAGTTTTTGTTCATTTGTCCGTCATGAAGTAAAAGTTGTTGTTGCATCTTTTGATGCCCAGGATTGGTTGTTCTCTCTGGGTACTCTGGCTTCCTCCACCACTAAAACTGACAGCCATGATATAGCTGAATACTGCCGAAAGTGGCATCAAACCCAATACAAACAAATATTTTTTGAAGGAAAAGCTGTAAATAGTCCTGTTTTGTCCATGGATTTATAGCTTAAATAATACTTAAGTTTGCTATAAAGTAACTTTTCATGCACGACTTGCACTAAGTTTTTGTAACCCAACAATGATAATTGGTAATAGGGTTTATATTTCTTGTCATAGTAGAAAAAAAGAAGGGAAACGGGGAATGTGTCAAAGAGACAACATTGTATGGTGAGGAATAGTTCACATTGTATGGTGAGGAAAACTCTTCCACAAAGTCTTGACCAGCCAGAACATGTATCACTAAAATACCTCCTAGCCATACAGGTTATGAGTTTCTAAACCATGATGGCTTCTAGCATAGATCATATGAGGTTCTATTTGATTATTTATGAACTAAATTATGCATGATGAATCATTAATTGAGCCATTAATCAAAACACAAGGTAAAAAATGTCATAGTTATCAGTCTTTCCCATAGTGTTCAATGTATGCACTGGTGACCATCTTTCAAATGCTCGATCACTTTTGGACTCGTGACACAGTTTGGTTACAGTTGTTTTGAGTATTCTCGTGAGAAATTGCTCAGTGTTAAGTCGCCAGATATATATAAGAGAAGTTAGTCTGACAAGTCCCTACTCCCATCAAGATGCAGTTGGAGCATATTTTGCTTTACTATTGAATGGAATAGATGTTATATAACATAGCTGGACAAATAGGCCTCAGATATCTTACACTTGCCAAGAAAAAGCTTAAGGTAGATAGACACTGTTGCGCTGCGCATATTATTGCACATTAGAAAAATAAAGATAAAGAGTCAGATACAGATAAGTTTGATTTTCGGCTGGAACAGTAATTTGACGGCTTTTCCTTTGTGACGTCATAATTGAATGACAGATGTGAAAAGTCATATTTCTTTTACTTTGCCATGAATTAACTCCCTTTTCCCATAAATAATGTTTTAATCTGGAAACTTTTGAAAATATCTCTGTTAAAGCATGGTGACATTTTTAGCTCACCTGACCCAAAGGGTCAGTGTGAGCTATTGCCATCACTTGGCATCTGTCGTCTGTCTTCCGTTAACTTTTCACATTTTCATCTTCTCCTCTGAAAAGGCTGAAGCAAATTCCACCAAACTTTACAGGAGTGATGTACTAAAGGTCCTTAAAAAAGATTGCTCATTTCCTTCCGATCTGATAAAAATCATGGCCGCCAGCACAGAACATAGTTTAACATTGGATTCTATGGGAAAATTACATTTTCATCTTCTCCTCTGAAACCAATGAAACAAATTCAACCAAACTATACAGGAATGATGTACTAAAGGTCCTTAATAAAGATTGCTCATTTCGTTCCGATCCGATAAAAACATGGCCGCCAGAGCGTAACTTAGGTTTAACATTGGACCCTATGGAAAAAATCACATTTTCATCTTCTCCTCTGAAATGGCCGAAGCAAATTCAACCAAACTTTACAGGAATGATGTACTAAAGATCCTTAACAAAGATTGCTTAATTCCTTTGCAATCTGATAAAAAAAAACATGGCCGCCAGCGCGAAACTTAGGTTTAACATTGGATCCTATGGGAAAAAGCACTTTTTAGCTCGCCGGGACAAATGTCCGGAGAGCTATTGTCATACCCCCGGCGTCGGCGTCGGCGTCAGCAAAACTTTAACCTGGCTTGTGGAATTGAGACCTGAAGAGCTAGGATGTTGATATTTGGTATGTGGCTTCCTTGTAATGAGAGCTTTCTTCTGGTGCCATATTTGTAGACATTTTGACCTTGACCTT
>MJUU01023338.1:295549-309511 GCA_002080025.1 Modiolus philippinarum
ATATTTGTAGACATTTTGACCTTGACCTTGCCCTGAGGGCAATTTTTTAAAAACTTTAATTTTGCTTCTAGAATTAAGTTGTTTAGTGATAGGGTGTTTATATTTCATATGTTACTTTCTTGTGAAGAAAGCTTTCTTTACTTTCAAATTTATTGTGCATTGAGGTTACTGGAATCCCCGGAGAGCTATGTTGTCTTCTGACAACTCTTGTTTATCTTCTCCTCTGAAACCGCTCAAGCAAATTCAACCAAACTTAATAGGAATAATGTAATGAAGGTCCTTGACAAAGATTGCTCATTTTGTTCCGATCGATAAAATACATGGCCGCCAGCACGGAACATAGTTTAAAATTGGACCCTATTGGAAAATTACATTTTCATCTTCTCCTCTGAAACCACCAAAGCAAATTCAACCCAGTTTTACAGGAATGATGTAAAGGTCCTTAACAAAGATTGCTCATTTTGTTCAGATCCAATAGAAAACATGGCCGCCAGCACAGAACATAGTTTAACATTGGACCCTATGGGAAAATCACATGTTCATCTCCTCAGAAACCACTGAAGCAACTTCAACCAAACTTTAACAGCAATGATGTACGGAAGGTACTTCACAAAAATTGCTCATTTCATTTCGATCCGACAAAAAAAATGACCTCCAGTGCAGAACATAGTTTAACATTGTAGCCTGGTATGAGAAAACCATCCTTTTCATCATCTTTTCTGAAACTATTCAAGCAAATTTAACTAAATGCATAGAAGGTCTTTTGCAAAAATTACTCATTTCAAAAGGATCAGACAAAAAATGGTGCTAATGGAGAACATAGCTAAACATTGAGCCCCCTTGGAAAAAAAAACATCATTTTTGGTCATGCATGGCATAGAAGCATTTTGTCAGGTGAGCAATACAGGCTCAGTCTCTGAGCCTCTAGTTTTATTGTAACCAATAAATTACATCATAAACTATGTTTTCAAAAATATATCAAATTGTCATGGATGGATTAAAGTTCATTTCTATTAAGCTAAACAATTGCGTTTTCATGTTTTCCCCGTGCATTCTATGTAAATTTAGGTGAAAAATGGCTAAAATGAGCAAACTTTGATCTCAATTCTAGAAAAAGCAAGCCCATACTTTTTATTACAGATTTCGGGTATGTAGGATTGGTTCTTCAATTGTGCCAACTTGCAACAAAATCTCATGGATATGAATATTACTGTCTATCTACCATAAACATTACTTCAGTAGGCCATTTGGTTTTAATTTCAGCTGTGTCTGGATTACAAGTGTAGCATACAAAACGAAGGCTCAAAATTAAAGTCTCCTTAATATGGAAAACAAGTACAGAAAAACCAACTACAAATACAACTGGAGCATGACTTTAATAATGAACATGATTTAAATTGGGTACTGCAGAAGAGAGGGTCCACTGCCAAATAAGTCGTTGGGTGTTTCAATGCTCATGCATGTCACTGGATGTGATGTCTCTAAATGGGGGTAATAACAAAATTACCGAACATAGTGGTCAAGAGGAGCCGAAGTCCATGAGACAAAAAGACAAAGTAGGTGGAAACATTTCTGCCAAATGTCACTGGTGATACGGTACTTCGAATCACCGAAAACACCGGAATACACCAAAAACACCGGATAAAACACCGAAAACACCACTGGAAAGTGCGAAAACGCCATTAATTCAAAAGCTACCACCCCTAAATAGGTTGTAAAGGTGTTCTTTTAAATATTTCATGAAGATCTAGATCACCATGGATGATTTTGACGTACTCTGAACATTCCCACTGAGGGTGACATATCTGCCACATGTTACTTAGTGAACATCTTTGCTACACATGTCACTGGGAGTGATGTCTTTGCCACACATGTCACTTGATGTGGCATCTGCCAAAAATCACTTGGTGTGACAGCTCGTGATCTACCACACATTACTAGACTAAGACTACGTGCAATATCCTCAACACATCAGTGGGGCGACATCTCCACCACACATTACAGGCTGTGACATATCTGCCATTGGGTGACACAACTCTCATGCATGTCACTGGGTTTTACGCCTTTGCCACATATGTCCCTGTGCGTGACATTTCTGTCACATGTCACCACCGACATCTCTACCACACATCACTGGGAGCGACATCTCTCATGCATGTCACTTGGTGTGATGCTTTGCCAGACATGTCCCTGGATGTGACATTTCTGCCACATGTCACTATTGACATCTCTACCACACATCACTGCATGTGACATCCCTTCCACACATGTCGCCGAATATAAGAGCTTTGCTACACATGTTAACAGGACTGACATCTCTGGCACAAATCACTGGATGTGACATCTTTGCCATACATAACTGGGTATGTCATTTTTTAACATATTATTGATAGTGATATCTGCCACACATATCACTGGGTGGAACATCTTTCCAACACATGTCCCAGAGTGTGACATCTCTGCCACACATGCCACTGGGTGTGACGTCTATGCCATACATCAATGGGTCTCTACATACCGGTATACCATGGATGTTACGTCTCTGAAACACGTGTAACTGGGTGTAACATCGACACATCTTTGGGTGTGACATCTTTACTACATCATTGTTGTATATCACCGTGTGTGACATTTCTATCAAACATGATATTGGGTCTAACATCTTTGCTACAATGTCGCTGGATAACAAGATATCGAAGTTACTGTGAATTTAATTTCTGCATATGGCCATTTCGGCAACTTATATTTTTTAAGTGTAGATCAAATTAAAAACATTTTGAAATCCATAAACCGAAATATGTGTATAAGCTGATGGAGAACAAACAAGGGGCTCTTAAGAGCCTGTATCACTCACCTGGACCATTAATGACATAGAGAGATAAAAGGCATGTCCAATAGGGTCCAAGGCTGCTGGAGGCCACATTGGATAGGATGAAGACATGTCATACGCAAATTTGAAGGGCCACCAGAGGACTTCTGTGATCAAGTTTAGTTCCAATTGGACTCCTAATTCTTTAAGGGAATCCAATATAAACTATGCTACTGCTGGCAGCCATTGGATGAGGTGTGGTCCTCCCAGATACCTATATTTGAATATACCACCAGAGTACCATTGTGTTGTAATTTGACAGGTTGTTCCAGAGAGGATCTTTAAATATGTTTGAATGCTTTATCCATTTCGACCCATTTCAGACCTCTTTTCAAAAATATTTGGACAGGGTTTTCCCTTATAATCTAGGTAATAATTTTTGCTGAAATCAAAATATCACAAGGTCCCCTTCAAAAAATATTCGGGCATGGGTTCTCCTTGTTAACTAGTGTTTAACATATTTTTGAAAACAAAACATAAATTTAGCAGAATACTTTTTCCTTAAATTCTTATTTGGTTTCTTTGGCAACCGAAAACTCCATTATCCATTACAAACCATAACAAGACACCATTCAAAACATTTGGGCAGGGGTTCCCCTTATAATCATGCAGGCCAACACATATTGCTGAAACTAAAACATCCAGAGTCCCCTTTAAAAAATGGACAGGGGTTCTACTTGTAATCTAGTTTATACATATTGCTGAAAAAGTAAATATATTGCCTTTTTTTTTAAATTTCAGTTTCCTGACTGGTTTCCATGGCAACTGAGACCATGCCCATTTCAGACCACAATTAAAATAAAATTTGGACAGGGGTTCCCCTTAAAATCCATAGCGTCTAATATTTAATTTATATGCCCCACTGAAGGCCACCTTGGATGAGGTACGGACCTGCCGGATACCTTTTTTGGAAGGGACCATCTAATGTGACTAAGTTTGGTTCTAATCGGACTAGTAGTTTCCGAGGAGATCTTTAAATGTCTTTTCCATAGGGTCCAGTGTTAAAACTATATTTTCCACTGCCGGCCATCCTGGATGGGGTATGAACCTGCCAGATACCTTGCTTTAAAGGGACCATCCAATGACCATTGTGACTAAGTTTGGTTCTGATTGGAATAGTAGTTTCTGAGAAGATCTTTAAATGTTTTTTTCATAGGGCTCAATGCTAAAACTATGTTCCCCGCTGGCAATCTTTGAAGAGGTATGGACCTGCCGGATACCTTTTTGGAAGGGACCATCTAAGGACCATTGTGACTAAGTTTGGTTCTCATCGGACAAGTGGTTTCTGAGAAGATCTTTGAATGTCTTTTTCATAAGGTCCAATGCTAAAACTATGTTCCCCGCTGGCGGCCATCTTGGATGAGGTACGGACCTGTCGGATTCCTTTTTTGGAAGGGACCATCTAAGGACCATTGTGACTAAGTTTAGTTATAACTGGACTGGTAGTTGCTGAGAAGATCTTTGAATGTCTTTTTCATAAGGTCCAATGATAAAACTACAGACTAATATTTTCCTCGCTGGTGGCCATCTTGGATAAGGTACGGACCTGTCGGATAAATTTTTTGAAAGAGACCATCTAAGGACCATTTGACTAAGTTTGGTTTTAATTGGACAGGTAGTTTCTGAGATGAAGATCTTTGAATGTCTTTCCCAAAGGTCTAATATTTAAAAAATGTTCCCCGCTGGCGCCAATCTTGGATAAAGTACGAATCTGCTGGATAAATTTTTGGAAGGGACCATCTAAGGATCATTGTGACTAAGTTTGGTTATAATTGGACCGTAATTTCTAGGAAGAAGCTCTTTGAATGCCTTTTCCATAGGGTCCAATGTTAAAACTATGTTCCCAGCTGTCGGCCATCTTGGATAAATTACGGACCTGCCGGATAAATTTTTACAGGGGACCAAACTAAGTTTGGTTTCAAATGACCAGTGGTTTCAGAGAAGATCTGGGAATGAAAAGTTTACGACGGACAGACAAACGACGGACGCGAAGTGATGACATATATTCACCATGGCATAGCCAGGTGAGCTAATCACCAAAAAGATCTAAATAGATGAGCCTATCTCTTTGACATCTCTACGACACATGTCACTGGGTGTAATATATTTGCTATACATATCATTGGTAATGACATGTCTGCCACACATCACTTGGTGTGACATCTTTGCCACACAAATCTCTGGGTGTGATATTTCTACAACACATGCCACTAGGTGTGACATATATGCCATACATCACTGGGCCTCTACAATATATCACTAGATGTTACATCTCTGAAACACAGGTTACTGTGTGTAACATTTTACCTACACATGTCACTGGGTGTGACATCTCTACTTCACATCACTGAATGGGCTATCTCTGCCACACTAGAAAATGAGTGTGACATTTATGCCACATATCACTGGATGATACATCTCTGCCACATATCACTGGGAGTTATATCTACCCCACATGTCACTGGATGTGACATCTTTGCTATACGTGACAATGGGTGTGACATCTCTACCACACATGGCATTGGGTGTACGTGTCACTAGGTTAAACATCTCTGCAACTTGTCACTGGGTGTGACGTCTCTGCCACACATGTCACTGGATATAACATTTTTGCTAAATATGTCACGGAGAGTGACATCTCTGCCACAAATCACTAGGTATGGCATCTCTGGGTGTAACATCTTTGTCACTAATCACTGGATGTGATATATCTGACATACATCACTGGGTATGTCATCTTTGCCACATATCAATGGGTATGAAATCACTGGGTCTGACATCTTTGCTACACAAGTCGTAGGGTGTGACATATCTGTAACACATCACTGGGTATGACATCACTTCCACACATGTCACTGGATGTGACATCTCTACTACACATTACTGGAAGTGACAACTTTACTTCATACTACTGGGTGTGACATCTCTACCAAACATGTCACTGGGGTTACATTTTTGATACACATGTTACTGGTTGTGATATCTGCCACACATGTCACTGGGTGTAACATTTTTGCTACACATGTCACTGGGTGTGACATCTGCTACACATCACTAAGTGTCACATCTCTGCTACATATCACTGGAAGTGACATCTCCGCCACACATGTCACTGGGTGTAACATTTTTGCTACACGTCACTGGGTGACATCTCTACCACATCGTCACTTGGTGTTACATCTTTGCCACACTTGTCTCTAGGTGTAATATTAATTTAGCTACAAATGTCACTGGGTATGACATCTCTCCCGTAAATGTCAATTTGTGTGATATCTGTCACACATCACTGGGTGTGACAACTCTCATACATGTTACTTTGTGTGACAGCTCTTCCACGCATGTCACTGGGTGTGACATTTCTTCCACATGTCGCTGGTTGTGACCTCTCTACCATACATTACTGGGAGTGAAATTTCTGCCAGACTGTTTCTGTCTCACATATCACTGGTTGTAACATCCTTGCTACAAATGTCACTTGGGTGCCAATCCTGCCTAACATGTCACTTGGTGTGACATCTCTGCCACAAATCACTGAGTGTGACATTTCTGAAATACATCAATTGATCTAACATCTCTGCCCCACGTCACCAGAATTGGCATCTTTGTCACACATCACTGGGTGTGAAATCTCTACAATATATCAATGGAAGCTACATTACTGCCACACAGGTGTAACTGTGTGTAACATCTTTGCTACAAAAATCACTTAGTGTGACATCTCTGTCATGCATGTCATACATTTCTGCTACACATGTCACTGGGTGTGACATTTCTGTCACTGGGTATAATATCTTCACTACACATGTCACTGAGTGTTACATCTCTTCCACACATCACTGGATGTGACATCTCTGCCACACATATCACTTTTTGATATCTCTGCCACACATCACTGGGTGTTACATCTCTGCAACATATCACTGGAAGCGCCATCTTTGCCAAACATGTCACTGAGTGTAACATTTTGCTACACATGTCATTGGGTGTATCATTTTTGCTATACATCACTAGGTTTTAAATCTCTGCCATACATCACTGGGTGTTAGATGTCTGCCACACATGTCACTGGGTATGACATCTCTGCCACAGATGTAAATGTGTGTGCAACATCTTTGCTACTTATGTCAGTGTGACATCTCTACCACACATGTCACTAGGTGTAACATCTTTGCTGCACGTGTCACTGGTTGTGATATCTCAGCCACACATCTTTTGATATGAGATTTCTACCATATATCACTGGGTGTAACATCTTTGCTACACATGCCATTGGATGTGAAAACTCCAGCTGACATTCAAATTTTCTAAGCAAATATAATGAACAAACAGGGTAAATATAGCATATGGGAAATGGAAACTATATAGGTCCTTATGAAATTACATCATCAATTAATCCATTATGGTCTATCTGAATTTTGGTATGTAGATTTAAAAAATACATTTATTAACTAATTGATGTACATAGCATTAATAAACTGATAAATAAAACATGAGTAGAAGATTCTATTTTAATCGCAGGTGTCAGTTTTTCATTTTAGACATACACATTCATGTATTTTTCTTATTTGAACAGTCTTTAAGACAGTTAGAGTATGTTTCAGAGTAATTAATTGAACTAAATACTTCATAAGAAAAGGTGTGGTTAAAATGCCTCGCTGCATGCTCATGGCATCTTGACCACCTGTTTTCTAAAGAAGCACTTTAATTACTCTGAATCATACTTTAACTATTACTAAAGACAACAAGAATATTTGTCTAATGGACAAAATGCCCCGCCTCACACCTATTTTGAGCAATGGTATATTTCATGATCAGTGAGGATGGAGAACAGCAATGGGAGGGTTGTTCCCTTGCTTGTTTTACCATGTATTTGTAGAGGCTTTGTCTCATGTGCATTTACTCCATATCCTTTTATTCACCATGAAGTTGGTGGCATGGGTAAATATTTGTTATGTTTTTTTTTTTTAGTTATACTGTATGGTTGCTATATTTGGCGGGATATTTATTTTCGAGCTTTTCACGTTTAACAAGATAAACGCGAAAATTTATACCCGCGAATATTTCAATGTAAAAATGAATATAAATTAACATAGTGACATTAATTAAGAAATCCGCGAATATAAAACCCCGCAAATAAGTCCAACACAGAAAACCGCGAAAATTTTGTACCGCGAATATTAAGCCCTATACAGTATCCTAATGTGTATTCATATAAAGTTTCATGATAATAGCATACATCCTTCACAGAATAAAAAACTTCAACCTAAGGGTAAACCTTTTACTACCCCCTTTTTTCCATGATCAGTGAAGAATGAAGTTGGTAGCCAGGATAAATTTTCATTATGATTTCTGTTTAAGGGCATATCCAACAGTTTCGTGTTATATTGTCATTTTTACAATTTTTAGATATATTGTGAAACAAGTACCGAGGATTCCAAAAATGGCAAAAAAATTATGGGTCAATGATCTTGTTTCCATGGGAATCGAGGTTAAAAATAGGTTATTTTTGCGCTTTTTAAAGAAAAATCACGTTTCAGTTAGAAAAATGAAGGATAAAATATTTTCATTCTAATTGATAGCAAAGTGACAGAAAAACAAAGTCAAGGTTTTAAAGATTTACAGAGAAAATAATTTTATATGAGAAAGTAATTCTATTCTTATAAATCAATGAATATGTAGCCCTTGGAACAGTAAGAGTGGCATAAAATGTCCCCATTACAAATTCAAGTCTACAATATTTTACAGACTTTTCATATTGTCGATTTTATGAAATTTTGATATCATGTACTTCTAACAATATGCTACTCAAAAATCTCAAAAACCACATAGGTCACCTAGTTCGTTTCCGAGTAAATCATTCAAATATGTAACGTTTAACAAATCTCCCATCGATAACACCCATAAAGTCCGCCAAACCTGAAGGTATAAATTACCTTTCCATCGGAAACAATGGGAATTACTTTGTGACGTTACATTTATCAATGTCATATTCCCGGAAAATATTGCCTTCTTTTGTGTTTGCTATTATCTCCCCTGAAACTATTGGATATGCCCTTAATTATACTCTAATGTGTATTAATACAAAGTTTCACACATCCTTCACAGAAAAAAAAAATGCAACCTGAGGGTAAACCTGAATTGGACAGACGGACAGACCCGAACACTATATGCCCCCCCTCCCTCCCCAACTATCGTAATGTGCCCTCTACTTGCAATCATATGAAATATTATCAATGATATTGTCATAGACAAACAAAAGTGGCTCTGTCATTTAACATGTGTTTTTTCATCTGCATCCAATAAATCCCATAGCTACCAAGTCTGCTAATATGTTTATCAGCAACAGCAGAAATGTTTTGACCAATGTTTATAACAAAACAAATATAACAAAATATTTTTAATATATTTATGTAACATGGTAAATATAAGGAATAAAGAACATTTAGTTTTTGATATCGACTTGATCACATCTAGCATGAAACAAGCCAATTAAAGGCAATCTTGATGCATAAATAAAATGTCTTGCAATTTAAAGCATTTCATAAAATAGAAATAAATTTGAATTCCATTTCAACACAGTTAATATATAGTTTACAACCATTATGATGATCTAACTTCATAATTTAAAGCATATGAACATGGACAGGCCAATCTCTAGCAACCAGCATATAAGGTCTTGACAGTGACCCAATCATGTATTGTAACTGCCTGATTTGTAATATTATCAAACACTGTAGATCAAAAGAACTATTAAAAATCACCATTGAATATAAACCTTCAACATCACTGACAAATCTGTATACAAAGTTTAATCATGAAATGCGTATCCTGTGTATTTTTTTCAATGGCACTGATTAATGTACCTATTGTCACCGGTTATTAATTGTTATAATTGCAGTCTCTTTATAGATATCACCAAATAGCATATCCAGAAATGAGTATTTTTTTCTATTCAGATGCATTAAGAATGTCACACACTAGTTTGGCCGACAGGGCATCTTCCACTGCAAGCCCTGAAAACAATGAAATAAGCATTAGTAAATTTCTACATTGTCTTGTAAATGTAATATAAACATGCATTATCTTAGGACATTTTTATCTTTATGTTTGAACTACATGTAATATACATATCTTCTTACATCCTAAGACAGTTTATCAATTCTTTTAATTGTATTTGTGCAATATAAACATGATCCCTTAAACCTACAAAACAAAACAAAAAAACATTCCTTGATTGTAACAATTCCATTTAAGGAAAATAATAAGAAGGTCAAATTGACACTTAATTTTTTTTGCAACTGTGATCTTGACCTTGTCTGGATGATCAAGAATCAATATGGTTTCCATGTCCTTTAAGAAGGATGCATGTGACCATGTTTGATTTTGATCTAATGAAAAATATATAACTAAATATAAAGAAACCAAATTTTCTTGAAATTGTAGTCTTATTTTTAATAAGTATGAACTTGACCTGAGCGAAACAACTTAAAATCTATAGGGTTCTTTCTCGTGTGATAAGCAAAGAGGTGTTGAAGTTACGTTTACGGCTGATGAAGAATACTCTAGATATCACCGTCAACCAAAATTTTCTTGAATATTCATAGGATTTTAACCATTGTGACCTTGACCTTTTGGTAGCATAGCAACGCAAACATTAATAAGGTTCTGTCTTATGTGATAAAGTATACTCATTTTGTTATCTGTATAAAAAATTTTTATGAAGTTTAAGTCTATTTTTTTCCACTGTGACCTTGACTTTGAGGACAGGTAAGCTTAAATTTATAGGGTTTTGTGTCTTTTGAGGTTTAAGCATGTGACTTAGTTCAATTTTGATGAGATAAGGATACTCAGGTTATCATTTGGAAACCTAATTTCCTTGAATCTTTAGTTTTTTTCTGTTTCCGCTGTGACCTTGACACTGGGTGCCTTTGACCCAAATCTATAGAATGCTCTCTCAAATGATAAGTATTTGACCAAGTTTGGTTTTGATCTAATGAAGGATACTCAAGTTATCATAAAAAAAAATCTTGGCTATTGTCCATAGAGCTATTTGAAATGTCCCAAAGTGTGATTCAAACTTATCCATCTCCCGTGGAATAGTCAGTCTTACAAATAAATTCAAAATTAAATTCCCAACAAAATGCAGTTTTTCCTTAGCTTTTTAATTAATTAAATTCAAAAGTAAGAATTAAAGTACCCACAAAATGGCGATATTTATGAAAATGACGAAAATTGTGTGAACCAATAAAAGTACATCCACAGTATATAGGAGACCTTATTTGTGGTTCTACTGTGTGCAACATAATGAAATTAAAAAAAAAGTTTCTTTATGTAGCTATACAATATTGTTTAGTGTATTAACAAGATTTTCATGTATAACCTGCATTTTAATGTTAAGTATTATCATACAAGTAGACATAAAATGACCTTGAGAGTGAGCCATTACTTTTTGTAAGAAACATTATGTTGTATACAAAACAATATTGTATGTGGCATTTAATATAAAGAAAATAATATAAGGTATTACTGACTGCATGGGTCTGAAATCTACAGATGTTTTGCTTCAACCAAAGACAAATCTGTAGGCGGAGGGAAACAGTTTAGTCAATGGTACAAACAATACAGCATTGTTTGAGGGACCCAGTCCATAACTGTTTTATCATACATTTTTATCTTTAATGTTTTCTTGTCATTGAATGGATTTTGTTGATGATTGTTTTTGGTTTGAAAAAATAAAACAGTCAAATTGATGATGACACTTTATGGCTTTTTTTGTCAAGAATCTGCACATTTTTTAGATAAAAGATTTAACTGGAATATAAATAACGAAAATGCTGTAGTAAGGTATTACAATATTGTTTGTGAGTTAAAGTAGATTATAGTGTACCAAGGTTTTCATGCATAACCTTGAAATTTATTTTGTTAGATATAATCATGCAAATGGACATAAAATCTCTTTCCAATGATCACAAATAAAAGGTAACTTTATATGGGTATGCTTAAAAAGAAGACCATATCAAAAGAAAAAAAAAATATTACGCCTTACTTTATACATATTTTCATGATTTGATAACTCTTCAATATAGTGCAATTAATCAGAAATTTTGTAAATGGCACATACAGCACTTTAACATAATACTACTATTACAAATGTAGAGCCTCCATGTTATGAAGTTCCACAAACATCCATTGGAAAATATTCTGGAAAAAGTGGAGGCATGTTTGTGTCACATTTTTCAGAATAAATTATAATGGAAATTTGTGGTCATTCACAACATGGAGCTAGACTCCTCTGCATTTGAAATACATTGAAGTAGTAAGTTGGGGATTTAACAATAATTAAAAGTGTAATTCTATACAGGAAACTCTATGTTGTGTTCTTTATTTAGTTGCCATTTTATGTTGAGTAGTGAAACTTGAACACAGTCTATGTTTCTTTTTAGACCTACTGTTCAAGTTTTTGACTCCTATAAATGATTCACTTTTCACTGGAAATCAAGTGATTTCATGCAGTAAGAGACATACTGTTTGAACTTTGAATGATGTGTCTGATAGGATATTTTATGAATAACTTCAATCAACAATATACAATTTACCATACATGCCATACAAAGGACAAGGTGCGATAAGGGCCTAATTTGGCCCTAAATTTTGGTGCTTTTTAAGTTGCACTTGCATTTTTCTTTTTATGTTGCTTTGAATGTTCAGATCCCACTAAAGGAAAAAATACAAAATTTAGAACCCATGACGTCACAATAGGTACAGTTCTGACGTCATGTTAAAGCTACTTTTCAACGTTTACATAGAAATATAAGGAATTTCGCATATTTTCGAACGGTTTTTCTAGCCGGAAATATAGAGCACATTCAAGAACCAACTAGATAATTTACCAACTTGTTAGTACAAATGTATTGGACCTCCCATATAAATATTTTTCTGGTTCTTGCCTGTGCTCTATGTTTCCTCATCAGAAAAGGTAGTCAAAATTAGCCAAATTTGTCATTTTTTTTACAAAATGTGCAATTTGTCCCAATTTCTGCACTGTAAAAATCTATAATCGTACATCAATACTTGATTAATCTACCTGTTAGTTGTTAATCCATATCCATATAATATTTCAACAAAAAATATTGTGAATTTAAACATACTTATTTTTTTAGGCCAAATAATGCCCTTACCGCACCTACTCCTTTATCAATTCTACAGATTAAAATGATTAAGAAATAAATGATGTAATTGGTTAGTAAAATTTCGGATAGTTTGACATCATTTTAGGAAAATAATCCTATCTGAGGACCATATCTGTAATAGGATAATTATGGTTATAATACAAAATAAGAGCAAAACTTGAGTTTTAAAGTGTCAATTTGTGATTAAACAATTAATTAAGCCTTATTGTTGTTAGATATATGATATAACCTTTACATTCCATATCTGCATTCAAACTGGCCTGGCTGTGGAAAAGAAATACTTAACACTGATGAAATCAACTGTAAATAAGGGTTGTACATGTACTTATAAACTAAATCTGTTGAGTGAGGGTATAATATATGTTTGTATTTATCCGGTTTCATCTTTAAAATATACCTAACTATGCTAAATGCTTACAATACAGAACATTGATTCACTTTTGAGTAAAAAATAATAATAAAGATTTTACCCAAAATATTGTTTCACTAATCTCCCATATATGAGAATTGACAAAAATTATATTACAAATTTTCTACACTTTGATGTACAATCTAAAAAAATATGCCCTTTGACAAAAAATTTTAAAATCTACTTTGATAAAAAAATTAAAATAAAATTAAACATTTTTAGAACAAAGCATTTTGTTCTATCCAAAAGCAGGTAGTCAAACTTATGGAAAAATGCATCTGCAATGTAACAGGGGAGATAATTCATATAAAAATAAAGGATTTTGTCAAGTTTTTCATTTACTCTATTTTCCTTTCTTTTAAAGTATGAAAGCTAAAAGAAATGCACAACCCTTATTTAAGTCTATTATACATTCCATTTTCAAGAATATTAATCTTGAATTTTTTAAGTTTTTTTTTCAAATTTTTGATTGTCAATTAATCTTAGATTATTCT
>MJUU01023338.1:312966-329635 GCA_002080025.1 Modiolus philippinarum
GCCTTTGTGTGTCTTGTCCTTTTTCTAGTTAGTTTACTTTATGTCTATAGGAGTCTAGGATGATGTTTATTTCGCTGGACTTGATTGCTCTTTGTTCAGGGGCCGACTCCAACCTGCCGTTGGGTGTGGGGTTTTCTCACCGTTCATTGAAGATTTTATGGTGGCTTTGAGTTGTTATTACTCCCCTTTGGGTCGTTGTCTCTTTGACACATTCCCCGTTTCCCTTCTTTTTTCTACATTGATGATTTTTTTATTTTGCAAGATTATTGTACACATATCAAAGATGTGCATGCTACTTTAATTTTGTTTTTTGATCATTTTTGACAAAATTAAACATTGATGAACTTTGTCACTTTTATGCATAATATTGCATATGGGGTACATCATTTGTTCGCATAACTCCTCCTACAGTCTTGAATATAGGTAGTTTTTATTATGTAGGATCATTGTACACATGTAAAAGATGTGCATTCTACTTTGATTTTGTTTTTTGATCATTTTTGACAAAATTACACATCGATGAACTTTGTCATTTTCATGTATTATATTGCATATAGGGTATTTCTGGAGTTCAATAATGCAGGATTTCTTGATATGTGGGTGTGTGGGGTATGTGAGCTTGCTCACTAAGGTTCTTTAATTATAATATTTATTGAGAAAATTACCAAAATGATAAAAAAATTGCCACTGACTTTTTATGGGCAACTTTGACTCTAGTTAGTCATGTAGTTTCATCGAGGATTTATCAGCATGTGTTTGAAATGTTGTCAAATTTTTATACTGTATCCTGCACAAGCAATCTTGAATGGACATCAGAGAAAAAAAGACTTTAAAATCTGTAAAGAGGGCAAATTGTGAAAGTTGATACTAAAATTTGATCAATAGTTTGAATATCTAAATTCATGATAAAAGCTACCCCATGGAATATAATAATTCAAGGCAAAAAAATATGCATAGTTCACATAAAATGGAAAAACAATGTAACTAACACTGATAAAATACCTTTGATATTATAACATCTCCACTCTCTTTGACAGCAGCATCTCGACTGTCTACAAATACAGAGGCTGATCTCATTAACTCAGGATGAATTTCATTCCAGTCTGGTCTGCAGGCTCCTACAGCTAGAAAAGCGATTATTTAATCAATGAATACACAATACATAGCCATCCTCTATAAGCACTTGTAACATTACATATGGGCTGTAGCACACTGTATGGTGTCCAATTTACCAGATACTTGGTATACAACATTGACTTTCCATATTGATGTGAAAAGGAATTTGATTTCATTATAATTGGTATTTGGTTGCTATGATATATGAGATCTCAATTCATTAAAAAAATGATGTGACCTTGAATAATTAAATAATGGTGAAAGTCAAGGTCAAAAGTTATATGGTATCTTTCTAAAATTTTTTTTTTATCATTTAATAATTTTATTCAGATAATGTCATCAACATATACATATTAATGATATTTTAAGGAAAGACATCAACATATAAGGTTTATATTCATCACCATAACAATATAAATTTCATATTTACCATTCTTTCTAGAATAGTTTGTAGAGGCTGTTGTAAATAAATATGTAATATTCACAAAACATTTTGACAAAAATACTTCTAGTAGTAAAATCTCAAATTTAACTAGGAAAATTTACAAAAGTAATTTTCAAAATCAGGGTTACATTAAATAAATTAATTAAAGCTGTTGTCATTTGAAACAAATTTCAAGTAATATCATTACAGTGTATGACAAGAATGTAATTACAGAAAATGGTTATCTAAAAATCTTACCATTAATATGAGCTCCACATTTTACCCAGTCTTTTTTCAGTATAGGTGTTGTTGATGATGTCACTGTTACAATGACATCAGCATCTTTAACAGCTTCTTCCGCTGATTGGCATGGTATTCCATTTATCTCCCCCGCAAGTCGGTCAACATTTTCCTTGTTTCTACTCCATACTCTTGCCTATAGTAATTCAAGAATAAAAAAATTACAATATTTTTTTTTGCAATTTCATATGAACAAAAAAACTGTTTCAATGAAATTTTAGTCTATGCCTTGCATCAGAAGCATCTTCAAAGGGTACTTTATTCCTTATATATCGTCTATTTTATAAATATCAAGCATTTTAAAAAGAAATATCATGATCAAAAGCTTAGAAAACTATAAAATTATACATTTATATATATGAATTGAAAATTACCATTGTTTGTAATTGTAATCTCTTTTTCTATACTTTTTAAGAATTTTATACAAAGGCCATTTTCTCAGGTGTCAAAACACCAATTCAGCCAATCAGAGCTTAGAACATATGAAAAATAGCTCTTTTAGAATTTAAATATAACTTTGAAATAAATAAAATAAATGTTGGAATGAAATAAATGATACACCTATTTGAACATTGATGTTTCAGGCTTATTTTGAGACCAAGGTTAATTCACTAGAATGATGCTTTGAATACTTATCATAGGGGTTCTCCATTATACTATGAATGCGTAATGTTTTGGTCGTAATCGTGTATATTTATAGATAGGGTTTTTCCAACCTTCAGAACGCTCTTGGAAGGCATGCTAAAATTTTGATATGATGTTGAAGAGATATGCACCTTTAGGAAAATATATGGTTTCATACAGGTTAAACTTAAGATAAATTGTCAAGACAAATTTGAATATGGAGAAATTCAGTTGAAAATGTTAAAGAAATGAATTAGTAGTTTCTAACCTCAATAGTTCTTATACAATTATCACTCACCCCGACTGCAGGGATGTACTTTTATGTCTGAGTCTATATGGCCAGCTGAGCCCCAGGCAGATGGTAGTTAGTAGCCTTGGTGCATTGTCTACTAGCCCAAGTGTAATTTCTACTAGCCCAAGTGTAATTTCTACTAGCCCAAGTGTATTTTCTACTAGCCTAAGTGTATTTTCTACTAGCCTAAGTGTATTTTCTACTAGCCTAAGTGTATTTTCTACTAGCCTAAGTGTATTTTCTACTAGCCTAAGAGTATTTTCTACTAGCCCAGTGCTATGATAAGATAAGATAAGATAAGATAAGATACTTTATTCCAATTAAGGTCCCATAGAGGGCAAAATCATTACAGTGATTATATAATAGTACATATTAAACTTGAACATATACATAAACTAGACACTTAAAATATATAAATATACTGTGATTCATGTATCTAACAATAAATAATTGAAATTTTGGTACTCAGCTGGGCTACTGGTTCAAAATTTTTAGTAGCTGAGGAAGAATTTTAGGGCTGTGAGCTACTGGGCCCTTTTTGACTCAGCAGTTTCTCTTCCAGAGATAGTAAAGTCACCTGAGAGCTTGCTCAAGGGTGACCTTTTTTTAATTAATTTCAATGGGAGAGAAACCACTGGATCACACACTATCTAGGGTGGTAACTGTTGTATTATATAGAATTTTCTTGTTTTGTGGTTGACCTTCCTATGTGACACAACATTAACTAATTGACCCAGCAAAATATCAAATGTCATGTGACATGATCTGAACAAATCAGATTATAGATATTTAATTAAGGTAGCTAGGGTGTCTTGGTTTCTGACATAAGAACTTTTTTTAAAATTTGTACATTGAAACTTTGAGCAATATGCTATAAAAATAAGCAAAAAAAAATTAGAGTCACAGATATGTCAAAAAAGATACAGAGTTCTAAAGATTGGTCAAATTTGGTGTTTTCGTACTATATTTACAATAGAATTATATAGGAAATGGCCCTATACCAAAATTCAAGGGTATATTTTTTTTATAAGTAGACATACAATTTTTTCCAAACTTTGTATGGGCTTTTCCATTAAAATGCATGTACCAGGGTCGGAAGGCAATTTTCTATTACCCCCACAACCAAGGGTAATGGAAAAATATGAGTAAAGCAATAAGATACAAAATCGACAAGAACCCACAAGAATTTTCATTTCCTGCCTTCCAACCCTGGTACATTCTTTTTAATGGAATAGCCCTATATGAATTGTTACATAATAGAACTTTAATTTAAAGACATAAAAAAGACATTTCACAGACCTTTTGAAAAAGTTATCTCATGAAACATGAAGTATTTGTTAGTTTTTCAAGAAAGGGGAGATAACTTAAGTAATTTTGTACCCCACATATTGTTTGGAATAGAATTATCTCCCTTTAATAAAATTTTTGAATTTTTGGCAAATATGTAATATTATTAAAACAAACTTGATACTTATTGTTCTTTTTTATTTAAAATGTTGTATTGAAGAGATACAAAATTATTTAGACACCATTGAATTTTTGCTTAGATGCGTAAAAAAGATGTTCAGTTTTAGACACCCAACTACCTTAATAGTATATATTTTTTCCCTTTTTTCAAAATATGTAGGTCCAAAGGTCACCTGAAGATCTTACCTCTTTAAACTTGAACAGCGAAGATAATGCTTTATAATGAGATCTTGCTTGAACCCCTGTTCCTAATAGAGCCAGAATCTGTGGATCTTTGTTGCAGAGAAACTGAAAGAAAATCATTTGTATTGATTTAAATGCTTCTTTCTATTTAGATCTATAACTTAGACTATAATTTATTGTTTTGTTGATTTGTTAGTGCCTAAATGCCTATAGTATTGGTGAATTCCCAGGTATTTTAACTTTGAGTCATCATGTCACTGTAAAAATTTTGAACAATAATGAAAATAGGGTGTGTGTTATGTCATGTGACTCAATGAATTCACTATAATCTATAATGAGTGCAATTCAAAAATGTTTCCTGTCAAAATATGTCTTCTCAGGATTATGTCTTTCAAGTTATGTTTGAAGCATTATATATTTTCGTAAATGTCAGTGGTGGATAAAGGAAGCAAGGTGGCCTGGGCCTCCCTTAGGTTGGAAAATATTTTAAATTCCTAAAGGTTTTTTTGGAAAACTGGGTTCCAGGCCACCTCTTATGGAAAAAATATGGGTTGGGCCCCTTAGCAGAAAGTCTGGATCCCCATTGAATGCATCTTCAATGATATATTTATGTACTTAGAAGTTTAAATCTTGAACAGATTAGATGACACATGAATACTGGAGAAACCCCTACATTTTTTATGATAAATTCTGTATCATTTTATCATTAGCTCTGTCTGGTTTAAACAAATCAAATTGTAAGTACAAAGCATGTTGCTATGGTTACCTTAGTAGCTACTGCTGATACTGCTGCTGTTCTCATGGTAGTTATAACTTCACCATCTAATATCTAAAAAAAAAATGATATAAACAATTCATGGTCAATTCCATGGTAAACAAGGGTTTTCTCGTGCAGTCTGTAAAACAGTTTTGCAAGCTTTTGTCTCAACGGCATCGTGATATAAATAACTTTTAGCATGGAATATGACTTGCTAAAAACTATTTATTTTACACCCCTATAATTGTCCAGTTTTACTCAGACTTCTTTAAATCATAGAAAATGAAATAATGTAAAACAAAATTATTCATCTGTTAAAATGTGTGTCATTTAGTTAGTGTCATTTTCAACAGAATTTTTTTTCACAGGAAGAAAGTTCGTTTCATTTTGGACATCATGTATTATGTAAAACAAACTCAAAGTTGACCACTTGCTATTTACTAAAATGAAAAAATTTAAATTTTCACTTAGGACAGAGACATATCATTATATGTCTTTGTTTACAAGTATAAACAGGAGAAAAAAAGCTTTTGCAACCTCATTTTTCTTTCCAGTGTTTTTGACGTTTCAAAAGATAGTTCTTCTGGTTTGATGTTTACAGACAGGATATTTTAAAATGGAAAAGAAAATTAATTGGAATGTATCTCCTACCATTCAATGTAAGCACATTTCTATGCAATACAATGCAGATGCGATTTGAGTTTTCACACCTGGTGAAAATTCATCATAACATGGGCGTGGTAAATACTAACATTTATTGTCAAAGCTTATATTTGGTAAAAGGTCCTGGAATAGTTGAAAATTGATTGACTGTGAACTTCTTCCTTTACCTCTGCTTACACTGGTATTTTCTTCACAAAACGACTAAAGTATGTTCATAACAACACAGGTAATTAATTGGAAAAACTACATAATAAGCAGAAACTGAGGCAAAATTAAACTGAAATTCATGAATCTTTGAAGTCGCAATTTTGAAAAATCCATCTTTCATTCAATGTAATATGGATTTAATATATTACATACCTGTGTAATTCGGATTTCATATTACACCCCCCTGAAGATATGAATTCATTTTCTAATAGATATGACAGCTGTATGAAGAAACTTTAATTCAAAGTAACTTTGGTATTTAGTTATTTTAATACATGTACAATCCATACATGTACTTGTACCAAAATGATCTGGTTGCCTTTTATATACCTACTACTTCTGGTACCCCATTGGAAGCCTTAAACAAGACAATAACAGCATTGTGTGTTGGTATATCCTTGTTGTCAGGGTAAAATGTCACCAGTTTGGTTGCCAATACATCATCTTCAATACAAAGTGATGGCATGAGACCTAAAAATCTGTAATGAAAAAAATGATAACAAAAATCTCACTGATTTCTGTAGATAAAAATCAAGTACAGTACAGTATTTGATCTATACACGATATATGTTTCTCTAATTTCTGTCTTGTTTTCACGTTTCTTGGACAGTTGGAGAAATACTGTTCTTCCGTAAATGGTTGTTTTCCGTGTAAGACAGCCCATAGAAGACAAGGTCGCATAAAGCTGTCTTACACGGGTAAACGTCCAATCCAACGTTCCGATTTGTTCAATGTCATAATTGTTACCATAATCAACTCCGTGAATTATTTGATGTCACAGTTAGAAAATCCAGTTTTACTTTCTTTCGGTTTATTCGTTGTATTTTACGGAAGAAATAGCTTCATTCACTCGACTAAAATTAAAGATCTGGATTTCTCGCCTATGATATCGAGATATCTCGTGATTTTGAGGGTGTGAGATATTTCTATCTTACCCCTTTGCGGGGGGCTGTCTCACTTCAATCGTAAGCACGTGCAAAAATTCCAAGATGTCTGCCATCGCTTCGAATGTTCATGCGATTTATCCAGTATTATTTGTTGTCTGATGTCATAAATCTTACTGTTTACATAAAGAATGTAAATGTACCTTTGAACCAACAGTTTATCATGAACATCGAGATTTGCGATTTATATTTAAACAGAGATTTAAAATTGCGCGCCAATTGTGACGTCATATTTTTCCTGGGGAACGTTTTCGATATTTCTTTATGAAAGTCAAACCTGGTCATGGTTTTGCGAGTAATTTCAGAATGCTAAGGTGAGAAAAAGTATCAAACCCTCTTGAAAAGGCAAGATAGACTGATCTCAAACCCTCAGGCTAAGATATCTTTTGTCCATCCCTCGGCAAGCCTCGGGATGGACATGATATCTTAGCCTTCAGGTTTGAGATCAGCCTATCTAACCTTTTCCCTTGGGATAGATACTATATATCTTCCACTTGTGTGGGAAATTCTTCATCTTTTTCCCTCGTTACACTTGGGAAAAGACCGAATTTCTCACACTCGTGGAAGATAACCCTTATCTTTTATATAGTCTTGTATAAGAAACATTACCAGTATTCTCCATTTTGGAGAGAATTTTGTTCTCGACAAGTGATTAGATAAAATTCAATTATGAAGTCAAATATGTTTGCTGTTTTCCGACTTCACCATTGTGGTGTCAAGAAAAAAGGTGACCATGCCTGATGACGTCACGATCAAAGAACACATTCATTTCGGATGATTAGAAAAGGGGGGTTGTGATTTTGTTAAAAATCTCCTTGAAATCATTAGAGAAATAAAAATCCACAACTGTATCTCGTGAGAAACGACATTTCTACACTCTTGATAGTTAAATTTTCAAATATTTTAAATGCTTGGCAACCCTCACGTTTAAAAATTTGAAAATTTAACTAACTCTAGTGTAGAAACATCGTTTCTCACTTGATACGATTGTGGATTCTATATTTATCACACTTAATGTCAAAAACACAAATCTTGCATATTTTCTGCACAAAAAATAGAAAAACTTGTCATAATTGTACAATTTTTAATTGTACTACTTCACAATTTTAAAAAGATGTTGTTTTGTAGTGTTTAGATAAGACAATCTTGCTGCAATTCTATTATTCGAAATAATCCAAGCAGGTATGCACTGGAAAAGATCTTTGCAACATATCAGACAAGGATAAACTTCATTTTTTATACTTCATATACTACATTTATAAACATGTAATGTCACAATTTGATGTATGAGGGTTCAACAACTTATAATATTTCATTTGGAAATTTTTTTTTCTGTATCCTATTATATTGTTTGTATTGTTAATTTATAAGCTTCCATGGGGACAGTAATTTGAAAATAAAATTTATTAGATGGGTTTAACCTAAGCTTTAACTCTCTTCATCGTAGTTTTGTCCTTAGCTATATTTGATATTACTGATTATTCAGATTTTGTTTGGTTTTATGCATTTTAAACATTTTTTTTTTGAAATTATGGACTTCCTATTTTTGGGTTTTAGTGCTACTGATGAGGAATTAATTTCAGAAATGGCCATACAGCTTATAAAAATTATTTCAGTTGGTGTTAACAAATGTGTTATGGTCTCATGTTCATTTACTCCATATCTTTTCGTACCATGGCACTGTGATACTTAATGCCATTAAAACGACAAACAATAGTGCTAAAATAAACATGATAATTGGTTTATTGTGACAGGGGGTTTTACCCTGAATTACCAGTTAAAAAATTTTTGAAATCCATGTCTTTTCCTCATTTAAATGTACTTATATCAGAATTTTCCCACCTTCAAACAGACGTATTCTGATTTCAAAACGTTTTAAACAACCAATACTAGTTTCCTGAAAATTATGTAGTACTAGAAAGTCAAGATATCTGCATGTATGATTACAATAAAGGAAGCAATATCAAGAAATATTTATGATTTTTAAAATCCTTCTTTCTCTCCTTCCAGAACAAGTAGAACTCAGCATGAGTGTGATTTACTCACTGCGCATCCAGACACAGACAGGAGAAATCGCAGAGTAAAATAAAATCCAAAATGCTGGAGTATGTTCAGTTAAAATCACCTATGTATATATTTACAGTTATATACAAGAGATGTTTGTCTAAGCAATGTGACATGGTGTCCAGGGGATGACATTCAACCTGGACTTGAAGTCTTTATGTGTAGTATATTCCACTATAACTGCTGACAATTTGTTTAATTCTTGTATGGACCTCAGGAAGAAGGAGTGGTACTTGAATGCTTGCTCTCTCAGCACTCAAGTTTATCTTAGTTTGTGGCTTCCTCTTGTTCTACTGTCCCCAATAGTATTGAGTTCTGATGGGTCGACATGGTCAATGGCAATTCGCTAGATCTTTAAGCATGTAGTCAGGGAGTCTTGCCACACAGATAGGAACATTGTCTTGGTACAGGTAGCTATTAAAGACAAGGTGGGCAGCTTTATAAATGTATACACACCAGGTTTAATGACAGCGATCCTCCATTTTCTGAATTGGCCAACTCTAGAAACCAGAAGAACAGTGAACCATCTCATCATTCTCCACAAGATTATATACCACCATGTAGCAACGGAAATTCCACAATATCATCTGATCAGCAAACAGCAAAACTAGACATATCCATTCAGTCAACATCATACAACCGTATCAATGTAACATGAGAATAGCTTTTACCCAAGGACTATTCAGGACTGGAACCATCTCCTGGACTCCATAGTAATTGATTCAGATATTACCACCTTCAAGGAGCACCTCTGCTCTTGCCTCCATCTGGAGACCAAAGTAGGAGTGATGCCATAGACTCCACAGTCATCAAGTTTTTAACCAGTATGACCCCCTTTTTGACCTGGAAATAGCCAATTTGTAAATAGACATTTTTAACCTGATGTTCAGCACCAGCACTCCTTACTCACAGATGACAGAATCCAGGTCCATCACCCACAATTATGTTCGCCCATCTTCTGATTCTCCCTACTACCTGTTCGCACAGGGTCCCTTTTCCCACATTCCCGTTAGCACTCCATATATGGCATTATCGATTTATAGTCTTTTTATCCAAGAAGTATTTTGGGGGTTTTCACAGATTGACAACTTTTGCTTTGTCTCCTTATGAGAAACAAACTAGCTTCAGTATTTTTTTCTGACATTAACTCGCAGAAATGTATTTACATCATTGTATCTGGCAGTGAAGATTTTAATGAATCTAATGAGCAAGATTATCAATAATTCAAAAATTGTGTCTCTTCAGAATCTCGTTTCTAGTATGGGCAGGCCTATGCCAGATATACATTGTATCACTTTACTTTCTTCTGTTGTTTAATTTTACGTAAAAATGATGAAATGCTAGAAAAAAAAACCTTGTGGTTTTGCTTTCATCTGTAAGAAAAGAAGTCTCATTCCACAAATGCAGGTTTCTATTCAATTTAATAGGCTTTGGCAACAACATATAAGCATGAAAGACCATAACAAATGAACTGAACTTTCGTTCATTTTGTGCAAAAATGCTTAATTAAATATTTTAAACTTTCGATAATTTCAATCAAAACTTATAAATTAACTCAACTAAATAAATGTTTAATTACAAATTTCAAAACATACAATTTCACTTATTCAATTATGCAATCAGCACTTCCAGGTCAACACTCTGTTGTTGCAAAAATAAATTTTTCAAGTATTAGGTATATATATAATTAACGTGTCATGTTAATTGCAAAGAAAACAAACCCAATTTTTATATATCATGTATATGGACCCACTTAATGAAAGGACGAACACTGGGCCTGCATGTATAGTGGGCAAACAGACCCATTCCCAAGATGACATGTCACCAGCATGATGGTTTCATTGCTGCTTATTAACAAAAGAAAAATAATTCTGATTTATTAGTGGAGCCCAGGATGGCAGGAGAGAGATCTCATACTGATGGTGATTCCAAATTATTTCACCATGTCGACAGTTTAAAGGTGCATTATTAAGAGGATGTAGGAGGCCTTGGTGTTACTGTGCTTTCCCATTCTTAGTTGTACTTGCACATGTTGTAGTTATGAACTAACCCATTACTTTCTTTTACAGGCAACACTGATCTGACAGGTTGAACAACTTTTTGTGTTGAGAATTTTGAAAGTGCTTCTTCCATTTTAGGTATGAGCAATTCATATGTCAAGACTTTTCTAACTTGTGATGCAGAAATGAATTTTATAAACTCCATGGCCAATGTCAATGTGCTAAATATTGACCTGATACAGTGATAAAAGGAAGAGAGTGGTCCCGATACAATAGGACAAGTAAGACGTACTTTAAATATTCTTATGGGACTGAAAATGCGTTGTGCATTTGTTTAACATATCCAACATTGTGTATGACTGATTCAAAGGCAATTAGTTGCAATGAATGTAAACACGAAATATTTTTTTCCAAGGGCGGAGAATGAGAATTCTTAATTTAAGGGGAGGTAATGCAAAATGGCGGAGCGGGAAAAGGTTTTTTGTCAGGTGTGTTTTCTGAAATCTTTGAAGTATTAATAACAGCAATATGATTATAAGTAAGATGTTCATGTCACCTGAGTCACGGAAATTCAGAATCGCCTAACCAAAAAGTTTCCAACGGGAGAACTGAGGCACAAATCCTACCCATTCACGAAAGGACTCCGAGTTTGTTTTGAGACAAACTTGAAACTATGATACAAACCCAATCGAAAAATATATCAAAGTCGAGGCCAAATAACTCTATCCAAAAATCCTTTACTTATAAAATGCAATAACCTCTGGACTCTCCAATTCTCTTATCCGGACATCCGGGCACTTTACCTGTGGAGGAGGTGAAAATGACCACATTTCACTATATATAGGTACGGAAATACCAGGAAAGATAACACCAGATTTCTGTAAAAAAGTGTTCCAGAATTCACGCGGGAAGGGTAGGCTCAGGTTACGGGGTTTTACTGAATGAATAAGATCAGATAAGTTCCGAACGGCCTTAATTATTATTCATGAGATAATGCTGAATATGTATATCTGTAGTTTCCTAAAATAGAGGTGTTATTGGGGAGAAAAAAGTTTACCGAACCCTCTCAATCGCACTTTAAAAATACTTACCATGAATATACAGTTAAAAGACTATTTTCTTTAAAAAATATGATATTTTTTAAAGTATATGAGATTAAAATAAAGAAGAATCATATCCGTATCAACAATGAATTTATATTTCTCTTTGGCGAATAATTGATATTCTTATGAGTTACCGTTCCTTGGAGCGCGTAATATAAAAAATCGTACCGGATTACATCCGGAACACACGTTACCCGCCATTATAAAATTTGACCGGAAATTGGATTCCTCTCCGTTAGTAGATTTGATATTAGTTTTGTTTTGTTACAAAATGGGCGCCACTTGGGATTTGGCTTTTGAGGAAGGTTTTAGGGTAATTATAAGGTCAAGATGAGGAGTTTATTCACCAATTTTGTATGTATTGATAATACTTTTTGTGTTTATACACAGTTATCTCATAGAAAATGTATAATCTAATGTGAATTTATTCAATTGCATACTTCAAAATCGGAAACAGTTTTCCGATTTGATTATCGTTCTTGAACTCAGAAAAAACAGGATCTATCAGATATCTGCAAACATTTTGTCACAACTATACAATAAAAAATATTGAAATTATTGATTTGGTTAAGGAAAAAATCAAGAAGTACGAATATTTATTGATTTCAAATATCAGTTTCCATCCCTACTATATATCTAAGTAACTTAAACTTTGATTTATTCATTCATTTTTCAAGATATTTTAATGAAACTCGGATTATGCATTTTGAACATCAATATAAATATTATATCCCAATTTCAAGATCATAGGTATTTTAATAACACCGAATATATTGCAATTTAAAATATCAATTTTTTACATTGATTATATAAGAAAATATCGATCGCGTCACTGCCTATGTTGGGGGTATAAGATTAATATCGACTGATCTGATTGGTCAATTGAGCTTTGTGATGTCACGTCGGATAAGAGAATTCTATACAATACACTACAATACAAAAGCTTTATTTAACGTCGATAAAACAAACTGACAACATAAGCTCTCAAGAGCTTTTAAAATCAACATCCAGGGACTTTACCTATAGCTATCTGGCCACAACCAGTTTTCGATGATAACCAGTTTTCAAGGAGGATATTCCCGTAGTCCATTTTAGTAAGGTAAACGTGGATGCTGTGTATAGTTGAGTGTTTTCAGAAGCTACGCTCTCAATCTATCTCCCCTAAAATCATATCTTTCAATTCTACTGATTTCGTCGGTAGGCTCCCGATATTTTGTCAAAAATTCACGTATCTCCCACTAGATATCAGTCTCCAGAGCTGGAGCTGAGAATCTCCTGATTTCCCAAAAATTGTCAAAAATTGAAGTACATTGTATGATGACCATAATCTTTGTCACTTTATCTAATTGCCCAAAATGATAGTTTTTTACACCTGTTCTGCAAATTAAAGGATTCATTCAGTCATAAACAAACATTCGTAGGCAGTGTTTACCTGAGTTATCACATAATTACCTGTCAGTCAGAGATTACCTGCTTACATTTATTACAATTTCCAGTCAGTTGCTTAAAATAATTATTTTTTTAACAATATCAACTTTATTTTCGCAATTTAACTTCGCTTTGAATGCAGGAAAAAATATCTTTTTTTTACCAAAACACGTGTTTTGAGGCTTGAGTTGTTTCCTTTTAAAATCTGTGTTGGAATGTTTATGATTTTATTCCTAAGCATTTTTAATTGTGGTCCTTTTGTATTTATTAATTCACATCAAACATGTCAAAAACAAATTTGAACTTAAATTTAAAAGCATGAAAATATTTGAAGGCAAAATTTGATTTATTTTTATTCAAATTCAAGGTAATTTATTTTATCATACATATTGATACATATAATCTATCTTTCTATATATGTTTTCAATGGATTTATTTATGTTACTGTTACCTTCACTGACACTAGATCAGCGTAATAACTTGTAACATTAAGATGGAATATCTTCTACATATTGCAGGTCAGAAAATTAACCTCAAAAATACATATGAACATTAATGTAAATGTGCCTGAGCGTAGTACCTCATTTGAGTATATACATACATTTAAGTATCATTTAGACTAAATTCTGTTGAAATAGGCCTAAATATGTTGCGAAAACCTCTTACAGCAAATCTCCCTACTTGAGAAAATTTTTGGTAGGGAGATCTCCCTACTTGGGACAATTTTGGTAGGGAGATCTCCCTACTTGGGGCTTTCAAAGGTTGACAGGTTTGCCTAAAATTCTTGTCAGTTTTTGAAGTTCCAAAGTTTAATTAAGGGGGGGGGGGCAAATGGAAAATTTTTTTTTTTTAAATTTTTTGTCAGATCCGACTGGATGCAATATTTCTGTACATTTCTTCTAGCATGTTTAAACAGATACATTAAACAATTAAAACCATGTTTAATAAACAAGAGGCCAAAAGGGGTTTCACTACTTTCAGAATAAAGGGGTTAAAATGGATGGTTTTATAAGGTAATAAATAACTTTTGAACTACATGTAAGTATGTTAGACTTTTAATACTTGGCAAGTGCATAGGTCTAGTCCAGAGGAAGTATAATTATTCCAAAAAAAAAAAAAATAGGTAAGGTCAAAGTCCAAGGTCACAGAGGTCAAAAAGTGGTTAAATTTGGTGTTTTCCCATATTTGACTGTAGAATTTGGGGGTTTCACAAACACATCTTGTTTCAATTTTTTATAATTCAGAAAGTTGGGCTGGTTGAAGTCAAAATTTTCTTTGCTAACAAGGGTTCCCAGATCGTCGTAGTCATTTTAGAATTCTGATATTTGCAATCCTTGAATGTTTTGTTTGTCTAACTGTCGTGAGAAAAAGGCATAAAAATTCTGTCAAATCACTGTTCTTTAAATATTTTCAAACATAAATAAATATTCACTGTCAACAACAAGGGTCCCTCGCCTTGGTAGTTGCCCAATATAAATTTTACTGACAATATTTAACTTGTATATATTTTATATCATTTTGAAGAGATATTTGACTTATTTATTTGATAATATTTAGACAATATTTATACTGTATACATGTATTTTATATTATTTTACACAATATTTGACCTGGCCTGTATAGTTTATATTATTCAGACAATATTTGACCTGTATACAGTGAAACTTGATTTAAGAGGTCACCTTTGGAAAGGAGGCATACTGGCCTTTTAAGAAAGATGGCCTTTTAAATGAGGTGAAATCTATATAAAATATACTTTGAAGGGAATTATAAAAGGTGACCTTTAAAATCAGGTGGCTGCTTATTCAAGGTGACTGCTAAGGCAAGTTTGACTGTATTTTATTTAGACAATATTTAACCTGTATAATTTATATCATTGAGACAATATTTGACCTATAATATATTATTCAGCCAATATTTGACTCAATAATTTCTGTTATTATTCAGACAATATTTGACCTGTATAGTTTACATTATTCAGATGAAATTGACCTATGTATACATTGTATACTATTGAGACAATATTTGACTTATATAGCATATTATTCAGACAATATTTGACCTGAATAGTTTACATTATTCAGATGAAATTGACCTATGTATACATTGTATATTATACAGACAATATTTGACTTATATACCATATTATTCAGACAATATTTGACTTATATACCATATTATTCAGACAATATTTGACCCTGGTTGTGCTGCTGGACTACAGACAACATGGGGATTTGTGAACCAGTTGTATGCATTTCCAGGACGCAAGCCTACACTGCAATCAGGTAAACATTTCCCTTTTTTGGCATCATTTCAAATCATGTTAATATGGTCATGATGGCTGCTGTTGAGTTGTCATTTGATCTTTGTTTTTTCTGTTAGATTACCTCATGAATTGAGGTCACAAAGACATTAAAATAGAAACACAAACATATTAATACATGTAAATGAGGGAAAAATTAATTCATACACAGAAACTAGTGAACAAGAAAGAGCTTTATGGATGGAATTAGAAGAAAGCACATAATACCAGTTGTGTTTGAGTGTTTGAGTATGTAATAATCAATTGAAAATAAATCAATACTTTTTGTAGAAGGACAGATTCACTGTAGAGGGATACAGGAAATAAGAGAAGTAAGATGGGACATTGATCTTCACCATGAAGTCATGAGAAAACTTGTCAATGAATCTCATAGTAAGTAAATTGTAGTCATGAAAAAGTTGTCAGTAAATATCACAACGAACTGGTTAGTCGTCAGAAAACTTGTCAATGAATCTCATAGTAAGTAAATTGTAGTCATGAAAAAGTTGTCAGTAAATATCACAACGAACTGGTTAGTCGTCAGAAAACTTGTCAATGAATCTCATAGTAAGTAAATTGTAGTCATGAAAAAGTTGTCAGTAAATATCACAACGAACTGGTTAGTCGTCAGAAAACTTGTCAATGAATCTCATAGTAAGTAAATTGTAGTCATGAAAAAGTTGTCGGTAAATATCACAACTAACTGGTTAGTCGTCAGAAAATTTGTCAATGAATCTCATAGTAAGTAAATTGTAGTCATGAAAAAGTTGTCAGTAAATATCACAACGAACTGGT
>MJUU01023338.1:343496-354429 GCA_002080025.1 Modiolus philippinarum
TATTCTGACAAACTTTTGGGAGGGGGGATTGTCTCTGTTTACATCATATAATGGATTTTGATAAATGTAACTCAAAGAAAAACTATTAAATATAGATAACATATTTTTCAACATTCTCAAGGGAAGATTGTATTAATCTAAATTTTTCCAGGGGTTGGAAACACTGGCTGATTACAGTTGTTGGCATCCTACCATTATTTTTTTATTGAAAAGAATTCCTTCTTACGCAAGGGACACTTGAAAATATCAACATAGTTGAAAAGTAGTTTCCTCTAGTGTTGTTTTTCTGACATTGACTTCTTAAAAGATTATTAGTTTTTATGGTTTTATATAACGCAGGAAGGTATAATACTTTGTAGAAATGTGGTGCCTTACTTGAAGTTATATCTCATCTGTGTTTATTTTGGTCCCTTGTTAAGCATGCTTTAATTAAGAAATAATTCATGGTCCCCAGTGGTTTATTGTATTGCCTGTGTTCATGCAGTGGCGACATATAGGGATCACTATCTGTCGCTTAATGCCGTTACAATCCATGACTAAATCGGTGTTACAAACATTTTTGGAGATTTACATATGGCTAGTCATCATCCATTGTTGACATATTAGGATTAAGATTATTGTGTACAAGCTATTGTTATATATAGATTTTACTTTCTGCATTTTCAGGATACTAAAGTCCAGTAGACAATACAGAGCAACTCTAACAGCATATGCTGATGAATTAAAGAAATTAGCAGGTGAATAACTCAATAATTAAAATGACATCAAAGTCTAATAAAATAGCTTTTCAATGTGAAAAAAAAACATTACAGTTATTGTACAATATAAACATCCAAAAAGAAAACTTAACTGTTCTCAACACAATATAGCTGAAATATTGCTGAAGTTGGTGTAAAACATCAATCAACCAAACAATTAATCAATCCAAACAATAAAAATTAACATGACCAAGTATGGAAACTTGTTTACTTAAAAAAAATATAACAGTTTTGTAAGGTACCCTTGGCATAATGGCTCTGGAAATATTCAAACAAAATTTCAGTTATTTTGGTGAGACATAACATGAGGATTCAATAATAAACTTATCCATCGGCCCCAATTTCTGAATGTTCAAAATAGGCAATAATTAATAGGACAGGTGCTCATTTAATCATTTATCATCCTGTTATCATTCAATGGTGATGACAGCATATTATATTAAAAAATATATTTTTTTATCGGTAATTTGCATGAGATTCCTTTGATCTCTTGAGGCAAATATTTTCAGTATTTGCTACTGTCCGAATACGAAAAAATATTGGCAAAAAGTAACTTAAGCCACGCCTACCTTGTCAATCAGTGCATCAATGTAAACAAAGAAATATACATCTACAAAAAGTGTAAAAGATCGCACAAATGCTTTTAATAATCAATAGTCAATTTCATGATTTCTTCAAAATTGGTTTTCATTTTGTCTCCCCCGCGACGAAAGGCGATGAAAGCGAGACATATGCGTACAAAGTATGGTGGCAATGGCGGCGGCATAAACATTCATTTTAAGTTTTTGTGATTAGGTCATTTTCTCAGTAACTATAAGTGGTAGGTCAATGATATTTGGTATATAGGTTGGTCTTGAGTAATACATGACAGTCTGCTATATGGTTATTGTCTGTGACCTCAATTTCACGGTCCAATGAACATGTTAAGTTTTTGTGGATAGTTAAGTTTCTCAGCAAGTATTAGTGGTAGGTCAGTGGTATATGGTATATAGGTTTGTCTTTGGTAGTACATGATAGTCTGTCATATTGCTTTTGTCCTTGACCTCAATTTCATGGTCTAGTGTGCATGTTAAGTTTTTGTGATTAGGTAATTTCCTCAATAACTATAAGTGGTAGGTCAATGATATATGGTATATAGGTTGGTCTTGGTTAGTACATGACAGTCTGCTATATGGTTTTTGTCTGTGACTTCAATTTCAAGGTCTAGTGAGCATGTTAAGTTTTTGTAATTAGATCATTTTCTAAGTAACTATATGTGGTAGGTCAATGATATTTAGTATATAGATTGGTCTTGGGTAGTACATGACAGTCTGCTATATGGCTTTTGTCATTGACCTCAATTTCACAGTCTAGTGAGCATGTTAAGTTTATGTAATTAGGTCATTTATCAGTAACTATAAGTGGTAGGTCAATGATATTTGGCATATAGGTTGGTCTTGGGCTGTGTTGGCGCTAGAAGGTCGCCACGTCGCCAGATGCGAATTGAAATCTTGAGTGGCGAAGAAAGTTTCATCTTCATTCGCCACATTGGCGAATTGAAAAAAATAGGTGTTTTCAAAGCATAAAGTAAAACCTTATTTGGTTAGTGCATAGATGGTTTGATTTCAATAACCGCTAGCTTTATTCATCAAAATATTAAAGAGAAACTTTAAAAATCCATGCAAACACCTCCGTTTGGTGAAAAAGTAAACAAACTTTCTCACTTCCGGTTTGTCCAAATACCGCAAAATTACCAATATGTCCAAATACCGCAAAGTACCTAAAATACCAAATACCAAAACGAAGAACATGTAGAATGTCCAAATACTGAAAACAAAGTTGCCTTTTGTATAGACTTGATATAACACTTAAAGTATCACTGTCATTACTGAAAACAAGGTTTATAATTGTCAATGAAAACAAATTGTTTTCCAATGAGTTCAAGTTGATTATTACACAAAAATGCACAGGTGACATCTGATTAAAATTACTGTGGAACTTTTTTCTATAGCCATTGAAAGATTTGGAAATTATTTTTGTATACAGCAAGATGTTTTATAAAGACATTCAAAAACAAAATGAATAATTGAAACCATACATGCCATACCATGTCAAATAAAATAGAATCATGTGTAACAAAATTCCAGCATTCAAAGCAGATTGACCTAACGTAACCATTACTGACTTAAGCTACCGTAGAGAAAGGGTATGAAGATATAGAAGAAAAAAACAATCTTCATTGCTAAGATACTATGAGAAGATAAATGAATTAAAAGGAAAAACATATTGAAAGGAAATATTTTATGTAATTATTTTTAGTGGCTAAAGATTTTTGAATGTGGCTAATGAAAATCTTGGGGTATTAGCCACAGTGGCTAATGCAAAATTTTTCCTACCGCCAACACTGCTTGGGTAGTACATGACAGTCTGCTTTATTGTTTTTGTGTGATCTCAATTTCATGGTCCAATGAACATGTTAAGTTTTTCTAATTAAATCAGTTTCTCAGTAACTATTCATGGTATGTTAATGATATTTTTTATATTGCTTGGTCTCAAGAAGTACATGATGTTCTGTTATATGGTTTTTGTATGTGACCTCAATTTCATGGTCCAATGATCATGTTAAGCTTCTTAGTATCTATTAGTGGTAGGTAAATGATATTTGGTATGTAGGTTTGTCTTGGGTAGTACATGATAGTCTGCCATATGACTTGTATCTGTGACCTCAATTTCATGGTCCAGTGATCATGTACAGTTTCCCAGTATCTATTAGTGGTAGGTCAATGATATTTGGTATGTGGGTTGGTCTTGAGTAGTGCACGACAGTCTTCCATAAGATTTATGTCTTTGGCCTCAATTTCACGGTCCAGTGATCATGTTAAATTTCATTAATGTAAGGTCAATAATAGTTGGTAATTGGGTTTGTCTTAGATGGATCATGACAGCCTGCTATTTGACTTGACCTTGACCTCATTTTCAAGGTCTGGTGAACATGTTTGGTTTTTCAGTATCTATAAGTGGTAGGTCAACAATATTTGGCATTTTGGTATGGGTGGTACATGACAGTCTGCAATATTGCTTTTGTCAATTACCCCAATTTCACGGTCTAGCCAACATGTTATGTTTTTCCGATTAAGTCAGTTTGAGTTTCACATCAATTTTGCAAACAAGTAGGGACGGGCGAGACATCATTTAGGGTCCACTCTTGTTTCAAAATTTGTTGTGTCATATAATTTCGTTAAGTACCGATAAAAAGAATAATAGAAGTTTTGTTTCGGATACTTCAAATATTGTCTCCAATAATAGACTTGCCACAAATAGGCTCGTCCATTAGGCCACACCAATTTGATTGTTGTTTGATGGAATGGCCGCTCCTTTTTTCGCCGATTTCATTTTTTTTTTTTTTTTGAATCGTGCAAAATCAAATTTCTGGATTTTGTTCGTGTCTGTCACTGCCAATTATCGGTATTTAGTACAAGATGTATCATTTCCGGTATCAGTTTCTCCACACAACTTGCCTTTGCATATTGTATCAATGGCTGCAAATAGTGAATAAAACTGAAAACTTTCATCTAAAATACGCAGAACAAACATATTTTCGTTGTCTGTTTATGAAAATGAAGGCATCGGATGTTTAACCTTCTTGTTTCACATGTCCGATGATGACTGATTGTCTGTGAAGGTGACTGTAAAATTTAAATAAAAAAGTAGGTATAATTGACTAAGCTGTTTTCAGTCATGGATCTTTCAAAACACAACATTCTAAAAGGACATGAAGGCGTCAGTCATGCACCACTGGCAATCAAACATCCAGTGCCACGGTTAGCTATGGAAGGGTATATTTTTATTCTTAGATGTTTCCAGTGGCAAAAACATTGTAATCAAAAATACTGCTAATACAAATCACTGGAGACCAAATATCACTGGGTTGATTTAACAGCATAAGCTGAGAGGAGGCTATTTTTTAATTTTATGAAAGAAAAGTAAAGTAATCTACTCAAAGTCACACAAACCAAAATTTTCCATGTCTTAATATTTGGTAGTAAGATCTTACACGACCCAGATTTATACAAAAAGGTAGCATATGTCTCCTTATATTTGCTAGGTTTGTAATTATTTCATTCAACTAATTCTTAAACTAAAAACATTAAATGTCAGCAATATAAATCCATAAATATCTATAATGAATGCCTGTAACTAATTTAAGCAGTGTCATTTACCAGTAGCTGAATCTGTGATTATAAGACTGAAAATTACAGCCTTTGCTATTATTGGGTCTCTTTAATTAAAAAAAATAAATTTATTGGATGAGCGCATATAGAAATTTTCAGAAAATAAAAAAATAAGAATTTCTCTCGCTGCCCCACAATTTTTGGTGAACAAATCCGTAGAACAAGAATTTTTTTTGGTGTGGCCCTATGTCGACAATATTTTTTGTATCCAAAACAAAACTTCCATTATTCTATATTTGTGGATTATCTCACTGTACCAAGGTAGCAATATATGATTAAATGGTTCTCAGTGATAAAATGAGGATGTACAATCTCATGAAACATCTGATTTTTTTCACTTACATTTTCTGCAGTAGCTGGTATGTTAAAATCAGTCTGGCCAATGTCTAAAAAATATGTTATGGCCTAAGGCCTAAAAAAATACCTGTGTTTCCGGTAACATACTCTTCAAAATTAGGGTCGGTAGGTAGGCATTTTTTTAATTTTTCCAAAACTGTTTACATAGACATATAGAGAGTAACTTCTAGACTTTAACAGTGCTTCTTTAAAAATTGCCAAAAAAACTTTAGGGTAGGCATTTCTAGTCCCAAAAATCTGGGGTTGGTCGGGTTACCGGAAACACAGATTTTTTTTTATTCTGCCTAATAGAAAAATGTAATCTGCAAATCTTGCGTAAGAAACAATACACTGTATTGATTTTAAATTTTATGACTGTTTGTTGCCAGTAAATAAAGAGTTAAATTTCATCAATCTGATGTCAGCAATGGAATAATACAGAAATAGGTTCATCATATTCACCTTAGCAATATATTACACAAAGCAGAATGGTTAGAATTCTTAACACCTAGGTAATTGATTACTATTTGATTATGAATTCCATCCTTCAACATTTGTATATTTCTAGATGCCACAATAGATGAAGACCAGAAAGAAAATTATATGGACCAGTTACAGTTACTAAAGATGTCTGAGTTAATTTGGAGTCTGTGTGAGATTTTATTTTTAGACAGTCCAGCAGGTAAGCATATCTGCAATAAACAGTTTGTGTCACCATTTTTTTTTCTACAGTAACGTGCCAAAAGTATTGCAACAAGTGAAAATTTACCTGTGCTTTCTTGTTTAAACGGCCTCTGTTATTAAAAAAAAATTCTTCAGAATTCATTTCACAAAAGATTTTCATAAAATTTGTTAAAAAGAGGTTGACATGCAGTTTCTTACAGTAATTTTGGAATAATTTTATAATCCATAGTTTTCTACCTGTCACAATTTAAACATAAACAGAAAATTTTGGTGTCAAAATCTACCATTTATCTATTGTAAATTAAGTCGTTAAATATTTTTTTTTATTTTAATTGTATTAAAAAAGGAACTATAATGCTTAAATTATTTCTAAATCACTAAGAAAGTACATGTCAAGCTTTTTTTTTATCAATAAAAATTTGTCAAGAAATGAATTCTCAAGAATTTTTTTAAACAGAGGACATTTTAACAAGAAATACACTGGAAAATTTCAATTGTCCAGTACTTTTGGCACGTCACTGTAGAATGCAGACCAAATTTTGTTTATATTTCGCATAGAGCATGTATTTCCTTAAATTTATATAAAGCACACAGGAAAAATCTTATTCTATATAGTTTCCTCAACGAGAACTAGTTGATTATGAAATTTCTCACATCGAGTTAAATAAATTTTGCAAATTTATTTAACGAGATTTGAGAAATTTCATAATTAACGTGTTTAAGTTGTGGGAACTGTTCTCTAATGACTATATGAAAAACACCGA
The DNA here is from genome assembly GCA_002080025.1 of Modiolus philippinarum. Lineage (NCBI taxonomy): Eukaryota > Metazoa > Mollusca > Bivalvia > Mytilida > Modiolidae > Modiolus > Modiolus philippinarum. The sequence goes on from MJUU01023338.1 coordinate 350,250, forward strand.
GGATTGTATTCCGAATAAATTTAGCGGGAAATTTCACGAAACTTGTTTTCCTCTCTAGAGAGGAGAACAAATTTTCCACACCTTTCAGGAAATGTGAAAACTGGATAGAAATTAGAGAAAATGGAATTCGCCATCATGCTTTACCGAATTGATGTCGCTGCTGCACTATCTGGTAGTTTGCTGGAAACTGACCATTTCATGCATTTTCAAAAATTCTGCTTGATACCATGAAGTCTTGGAACAAAACCTGATAGTGCTGTGGTGACACCAAGCAGGACAAAATTTGGTAAGTGCATCCCATTCCTGTTTATTTTGTTTATAGTGAAACAGCACTTTACTGTGTTGCAGGTATAAACTAAATTCCATGTCCACCATACATGTATATAGCATGTGTACTTATTTGTGTTTTACAGGAGGACTTGTAATAACACAGTTATTAGACTGGATCAGATTACACTTTGTGGATGGACAGGAAACATTTCTACAAATTCTACATGAAGACAGACCAGATAGTCACAAGTTTTACTGGGATACAGTAAGTCATATATATGTCAGTAAACAGAAACCCCTGTAACACACCACCAATTCCTATGTTCACTGTGATACAGTTAGTCACATATATATACACTTTAGCAGAAAGCAGAAACCCTTGAACATATCTCTACATTCCTTGTATCAAGATTGTCATAGAAAACTTGATATTTACTCTTAAGTTTGAATTTAAGGAAAGTATCTTTTCTCGAAAGAACATTATTTGAATGAGCTTGTTCATAATACTATTTTTTCTTAGATTTCAGTAAGATTTAATGAAATTTTTATGGATCAGGCTTTAGCCATTTTGGCATCCATCATGTCCTTGTTTATATATATTAACCAATTTCTTAAATGATTGATTATGGACAGACAGATTCATCTATATAGGACTTATAGAAACTAGGATTTGTCTCAAAATTTCTTGGGTTGTTTCCCTTGAAAGTATGGAGCAGGTCCATAGATTAAAAAAAAAATGTTCATGGAACAATTTGAAGAAATGAAATAAAACTCAAATGACAATGCCCTAACATTATTCACTTAAAGATGTCTTTAAGAGTTCTAAGAGTCTTAGAGCACAAATGCATGACATTATATGGTTGGGAAATACATCATTGTTGAAGTTCTTAACTGACTATAAACAAACTTTGTTGCAATAATATTTTAGAGGTAATCTGTTAGAAAAGCTAATCTGATAACTCTTCAAACAATTAAATTCAAATTTTTTGGAGCTTTTGGTAATAAAGTTACTATTCCTAGGTCAGATGGAAGATGATTTATATGTTTATTTTGATTGCAGGTATTAAAGTTAATATTACAAGGTCAGATAGAACAAGCCAGGAGACTGTTATCTTTACACTCAGCAGCTCGTACTGATAACTTTCTAAGTATAGATGATCTGTTAAAAAGAATGCCAATATATTCTGTAAGTCGTAATTGTGTCAGTAACGTTATATCATTGTTCTTGTGTAATGACTAAACAATACTTTGCAAAAATCAAAATGACCTGGACACCAAACATTTACATCAGTTTATATTTAAACTTACATTGGCTGTCAGAGGTAAAGGACATACATGTAGATATGCAGTAAACCATATGATGGCTTGAACAATTAAGGGATCAATGAAAACTTTTCAAGCTAGAGGAGTGTTTGAGCTATCAAAGTCAAACTGAATTTAAAACTTGAACAGAGGGACCAAAAAGGGTCTCTCGTTAGCTCATCTGACCCTAAGGGTCAGTGTGAGCTATTGCCATCACTCTGCATCTGTCCTCCGTCGTCAGTCCGTCCATTAACTTTTCACATTTTCATCTTCTCCTCTGAAACCACTGAAGCAAATTCATTCAAATTTTTTTTTTCAGATGGTAATATTACCTGTAATGATTTTCTTTTCAGCAAATGTCTCGTGGTCATTCTATAGCTGAGTTTGATATGAAATGGAGACATTGGCAGGATGATGTCCACAGAAGATTAGAGGAACAAGAATTTACTACAAACTTAAAACTGAAAACTGTTTGTCGGGTAATTACTTCATTATAACATTTCATATATACAAACAGACGAGATAGAAATTGCTGCTAGGTGTTTTCCAGTTTCTCATGAGCAAAGAGTTATGTTCAGATAACATGCCCTGTGATCCAATCTCCTTAGGCTATCTTGAGTTTTCTATCTTGCGCTGCAACTAATAGCACTTCAACAAGTGAGGGGAAAACATTTATCCATCTGTCATTCTGTCAGATACTTTTCATCAAGAAATTCTCAGCATTGCGGGAAGGGAATCAATAGACGAGTTTCCAATTGGTGAATTTTCCCCCAAATTTTTGACGTCACAATTTAGATTTTTGGACGTCACAATGTTACATGACGCAATTTATTGCGATTGACCCCAGGTCAATCGGGGCAATTCATTCATGAACGAAATTGGAAAGTCGTCTATTGATAATATGGAATGCTGGTTTCTTGTAATGAGTTGCATGTTTTCAGTATTTTTTATGCTCTTGATTATCAATTTCCACTTTAACACACCTTGAAAATTTGATACTTATGGGGGTATGCTTGGTACAAAACACTTGAATCTTCATGTTTCTCTTGCTTTTTGGTTATGATGTCAAAATTTTACATTTCAGATTCTAAGTTTGTTTGAAAGAACTAGATGTTATATGAGCTATGATTATCTTGCCATTCATGTTAGACTTTGCCATAATTCAATTTATATGGCATGATTTTATATTCAATGTTAGCAGTGTTTATTATTATGAGGCAGATTGTTTATGATCATGACTTATCAAGTAATCAAGGGAAAAAAAATCTATTTTCTCCTTGCATGTTTGATGTTTATAATTTGCACTTTATTAACTAATGCAATTATTGAATTTTAAATTTTAGATCTTGTCTGGTGAAGATACAGTATTTACAGAGTTAAGTGCCCTTTGTGAGACATGGTATCATATGTTAGTTTCAAAAATGTTATATCAGCGGCCGACAGTGAAGTCTATAGATCTTCAATATTATGTTCAGGTAAGTTTGTATGATATTGTGTCTACAGAACAAAAATGTTGTATCAACGACCAACAGTGAAGTCCATAGATTTTCAGTGTTTTCAGTACAGGTGAGGTTTTGATCATTTTGCCTCCGCATTCTCTTTTAATACACACTTTTCCAACTTTTCTGCATTGAAATGCTGTGGTTATATCATGTGCTGTAGCATGACTCATTTTTTTTTTGGTCTTTTCTACATATGATTAGTTCTCTGAAATGATAAGAATTATTTAACCAGTTTGACTAACGAAAAAAAGCAAAATGGTCTTAGCATTTAAGCCTTAATTAACAATGAAGGGATATGGACTAAATGCAAATGAGAGAAAGTCTCTACAAAAACATGGTAAAACTAAGTAACCAAACAATGCTGTTAATGTTGTTCTTCACCTTGAAGTCACCATAAAGCCTTTGACAATGAGTTTTACTCATACCTCACAGTAATTTCAAGACAGCCCCTAGCACCGGTTTGAGCGGAATTCATTGCTAAATGTCGAGCAATGCTACATCTATATTCCTTTACCCATTAATGTGGGATTGTCAACAAACATACCGGTACATTTAACTGACAACAAACATAAATAACAGTTAAGACCTAAAATGGTTGAAATTTACAATCACATGACACAATCCACAAGTGAACAAAATAAATCTTGTTTACATTTGAATTTGTATTACAGTTAACCTTGTTAGTCCTTCTCCAACTGTATTTTTTTATGAGAAATCTCTAACTGAAAAAAACACTCTACATGTTGTATGTATTGAATCATGTTGATTTCTTTGTTCTGATAGGTTAATACTTAACTCTACAATACACTAAATATTATATTGTAGGGTTGTTTAGATATATACAGAAACAGTAGTCGAGGATTTGGAGAATTAGACAGCATACTACATGTAGCACTAGAGTTTGATATACATCAAGTGATTAAAGATTGCAGGTAATTTTAATTCTGATTGAATTCTCATGAAAAATCTGCTTATCAAGATTGTAAGTTTAATGAGGAACTTCGATGGGTTAACTCCTGTACCAAGTTAGATATATATGGTTAAAGTGGAGATGATCAATAGCCTATATATTGATATTGAAATAAGAAATTATCTCAACTTTGACC